>VMDR010015385.1:0-22381 GCA_007922815.1 Macrotus californicus | reverse complement strand
TATAAGTTCTTTGGCTTCTACATTTCCTATACTATTCTTAACCTCCCCCTGTCTATTTTCTATCTACCATTTATGCTACTTGTTCTCTGTACCTTTTCCCCCTTTCTCCCCCTCCCCTGCTGATAACCCTCCATGTGATCTCCATTTCTGTAATTCTGTTCCTGTTCTAGTTGTTCACTTAGTTTGTTTTAGGTTCGGTTGTTAATAACTGTGAGTTTGTTGTCATTTTACTGTCATATTTTTTATCTTTTTCTTAGATAAGTCCCTTTAACATTTCATACAATAAGGGCTTGGTGATGATGAACTCCTTTAACTTGACCTTGTCTGGGAAGAACTTTATCTGCCCTTCTATTCTAAATGATAGCTTGGCTGGATAGAGTAATCTTGGATGTAGGTCCTTGTCTTTCATGACTTGGAATACTTCTTTCCAGCCCCTTCTTGCCTGTAAGGTTTCTTTTGAGAAATCAGCTGACACTCTTATGGGCACTCCTTTGTAGGTAACTGTCTCCTTTTCTCTTGCTGCTTTTAAGATTCTCCCCTTATCTTTAATCTTTAATAATGTAATTAGGATGTGCCTTGGTGTGTTCCTCCTTGAGTCCAACTTCTTTGGGACTCTCTGAGCTTCCTGGACTTCCTGGAAGTCTGTTTCCTTTGCCAGATTGGGGAAGTTCTCCTTCATTATTTGTCCAGATAAGTTTTCAGTTTCTTGCTCTTCCTCTTCTCCTTCTGGTACCCCTATGACTCAGATGTTGGAATGTTTAAAGATGTCCTGGAGGTTCCTAAGCCTCTCATTTTTTTGAATTCCTGTTTCTTCATTCAGTTCTGATTGAATGTTTCTTTTTTCCTTCTGGTCCACATTGTTTATTTGAGTCCTGGTTTCCTTCATGTCACTATTGGCTCCCTGTACATTTTTCTTTATTTCACTTAGCATAGCCTTCATTTTTTCATCTAATTTGCGACCATATTCAACCAATTTTGTGAGGATCCTGATTACCAGTGTTTTGAACTGTGCATCTGGTAAGTTGGCTATCTCTTTGTTGCTTAGTTGTATTTTTTCTGGAGCTTTGATCTGTTCATTCTTTTGGGCCTTTATTTTTGGTCTCGGCGCGCCTGTTAATGTAGTAAGGGGCAGCGCCTTAGGTGTTCAGCGGGGTGGGGCAACCCACGTCAGTGCGTTGTGATGCTGTATGTGGGGAAGAGTCCAAGAGGGAGCAGTGCGGTTTGTACCACTCTCTGTTGGTATTCAGTTACTTCCCCTGCTGCGCACAAGCAAATTGGGCCCTTCTGGTGCTGATTTCTGGGTGGGTTGGCTGGTGTACGTTCTAGGACTCTCGGTCTCTCCAACAAGCTCTCCTGTGAGGCTGGGAGTTTCTCCTGCTGCTGCCTCAACCCCCACAGGTGTTTTCAGTTAGAGGTTTGAGACTTTATTTCCCCACCTGGGACCCTGGGTTGCGTGGTCTGTCTTGCTCCCCAGTTGTTCCTCCCAGTTTTCTGCACGTGGGTGTGGGACCGCTCAGTCCACAATCCGCTGCTGCCCTGCCCGCCAGCCGCAGTCTTGACTGCCCTGGTCCTCCAGCTGCCTTGCCATGAGTCCTCTCTGCCCGGCTACCTGTCTCTTCCCCTCCTATGGGTCTGGATGAATGTTCTTTAACTCCTTGGTTGTCGGACATACAGTTCAATTTTCTGTCAGTTCTGGTTGTTTTTTGTTTTTAAATTTGTTGTTGTCCTTCTTTTGGTTGTGTGAGGAGGCACAGTGTGTCTACCTACGCTTCCATCTTGGCTGGAAGTCTGAAACTTTTTTTTGAGTAGAGTTTATTTTACACCTCATACCCCTTGGCCCCACTTTATTTTTTTAATATTATTTATTGATTTTAGAGAGAAAGAGAAACATCAGTTTGCTTTTCTACCCATTTATGCACTCACTGGTTGATTCTCGTGTGCCCTGATTGGGGATCGAACCCTCAACCTTGCTCTAACCAACTGAGCTATCTGGCCAGAGTCTGCAGCTGAAACTTTCATTTTGGCCTAGTGAGACCCCCTAAGCAGAAGACCCTTTTAACCCATGTCTAGAATCTGTATACAAACTGAGGTAAATATGTGTTGTTTTCACCTAAGTTTCATAATAAAACATAATCACAAAGTAAATCTGTGTTGTTGGGGCTGTATCATATCACACTAGGAGTAATAGTAAAATTTGGTGAAGGGGGCTGTTTCAGGGTTGGTCTTAGAGGTTTTACCTGGGTAGTCAGGGATAATGGATATAAGACATTTGCCAGTAAGTATGAGTAAGGGCATTCCCAAGCAGAGGGAAGAGCTGAAAAGAGGTAAGACTGAAAAATGCAGAGTATATTTGATGCATGGCTAGTTTACTTTTGAGTATTGTGAAGTGTAGTGAAAACGAAGGCCAAAAAAGGTAGATTGGTGCCAAAATGTGGACAGTTAAAGAAGTTGGGCTGACAAGTATTTTTATTCTAAGGTGTTCTTTTTTTTTTCCATTGTATCATTTAACTTTTTATTTCTACCATTTTTTAAAAATTACTTTATTGTTGTTCATTTACAGTTGTCTGCATTTTCCCCCCACCCCAGCCAATCCCACCCCCCTCCCCCACTCCCACCCTCCTCCTTGGTTTTGTCCATGTGTCCTTTATAGTGTTTCCTGGAAACCCTTCCCCGCACTGTTCCCTCCCCCTTCCCCTATTCTAAGGTTTGTAGAGAGTTTTTATGTAGGCAGTAACATCTTTGTTTCAATTGATTGGGCCGTTTGTGGGATTTATTGTAGAGGGCTGAAGAGTCAAGCTGTGGAGAGATTAGGAGGTTAGAGTAGGACTCTTGAATTAAAAGGGTGGGAGGAAGCCCTGATTGGTGTGACTCAGTGGGTTGAGCATTTAAGGCCCTTGGTTTGATTCCCAGTCAGGGCAGGCCAGTTTGGGAGCATGGAAGAGGCAACCCATGGATGTTTCTCTCCCACCTTGATGTTTCTCTCCTTCTCTTCCCCTCTATCTAAAATAAATAAAAGGGTGGGAGGGGGCTCTGGCCAGAAAGCTCAATTGGTTAGCGCATCATCCTTATACAACAAGGGTGCTGGTTCGAACCCAGGTCAGGGCACTTAAGAATCAACCAGGGAATGCATAAATGAGTGGAGCAACAAATTGATATTTGTTTCTCTCCCTCCCCGCCCTCTTCTCTCTCTTTAAAATCAATTTAAAAAAAGGGTGGGAGAGGTTATGTGCTTTTTTTCCCCCCATGTCATTCAAATTTTTCTAATTTCTTAGCTGTTCTATCTATACCTATCTTAGCTTTCCAACAGAAGTCTTAACTTCTGCCAGTGTCCTGAGGTTTTCACACTTCAACGATAAAGTTCTACTGTTCTTGAAAGGGAAAAAGAAAACAAAATTCTTTCCCCAGTTTTTCCAGCTCATGTTGATTTTTCTTTTCTCTGAATACCTGTACCTTTCCATACTACTGTCTTGTGTTGGTCCTCAGGTTTGTTCAGGAGGTAGACTCAGGCAGGGCTGTGTGTTGTACAATTTTAGGCAGAACCATTCATACTGTATTTTATGTGAATGTTGCTTCCTGGAGTTGTGTACTATAGTGGCTCTGGGTTCCATGATACTTTGTGAAAACACCATTAAGTGTTGATATATTTATTTCTGATAAAAATTAAGGACATTTGCCAGGAGAAAACCTATTACAGATTTGTGATATGAAAGTCACACTTTAGAACAGATGTGAGGGGCAAGAAGGGCAACTTCTCCAGTCTTCCATTTAGTGTTGGATTTGCTTCATATTTATTTTTCAGGTCTGTCTTTTAGCAGTCAGGAGGTAGCAAATGAAAAAGGCTTAATAAAAATGTTTCTCAAGCTAGACTTCTTGTGGATCTCCCACCAGGAATTTGTATAGTAATTGAAAAGATTCTGAAAATTGTCTATAAATATATTTAAGTTTTAGCCCTTGCTGGTGTGGCTCACTGGATTGAGGAGTGCTGGCTTGTGAACCGAAAGGTTGCCTGTTCAACTCCCAGTCAGGACACATGCCTGGGTTGTGGGCCAGGTCTCCAGTTGGGGGCGTGTGAGAGGCAACCAATTGATGTTTCTGTCCCTCTTACTCCCTCCCTTCCCCTCTCTCTAACTGAATAAAATCTTAAAAAATATATATTTAAGTTTTATGCTTTAATGCTGATTTTAAAGTTGTATGAGCATATTTGTGATTTGAATTTGCCTGTCTTAAGACACTGAAATTTGTTTTTCTAAAAAGAATTTTATTGTATTTTTCCTTTGCTATTTAGTCCTCATACTCCCCTTCCCCCAGCAGTCACTATGCTGTTGTCCATGTCCACGAGTCCTGTTTCCTTTTTGCTCACTCCCTCCACCCCCAATCCCCCTTAACTGTCATCCTACTCTCTATGAGTCTGTCTCTACTTTGTTAGTTCATTTTGTTCATTAGATTCCACATATGAGTGAGATCTTGGGGTATTTATCGTTTCTGACTGGCTTCTTTCGCTTAGCATAATGTCCTCCAGGTCCATCCATGCTGTCGCAAAGGGTAAAATTTTCTTCTTTCTTACAGCTGAGTAGTGTTCCATTGTGTGAATGTCCCATAGTTGTTCTCTCCACTCATCTACTCATGTACACTTGGTCTGCTTCTTTATCTTGGCAATTTTAAATAGTGCTGCAATGAGCATATGGATTCTTATGTTTTTTTCCAATTAGTATTTTGGGTTCCTTTGGATATATTCTCAGAAGTGGGATTGCTGGGTCAAAAGGCAGATCGTTTTTAATTTTTTGAGATATCTCTATACTGCTGTGGCTGGACCAGTCTCCATTCCCACCAACAGTGCAAAAGGGTTCCCCTTTCTCCACATCCTTGCAGCTCTTTTTGTTTGTTGATTTTTTGATAGCCATTCTAACAGATATATCTCATTGTGGTTTTAATTTGCATTTCTCTGATGATTAGTGATGTTGAGCATCTTTTCATATGTCTATTGGCCATCTGTCTTTATGTCCTCTTTGCAGAAGTGTCTATTCGGGTCCTTTGCTCATTTTTTAATTGGGTGTTTTTTTTTTTGGTGTTGAGTTTTGTAAGTTCTTTATAAATTTTGGATATTAACCCTGTAGCAGATGTATCAGCGAATATGTTTTCCCATTCTGTGGGTTGTTGTTATTTTGTTGATGTTTTCTTTTGCTGTGGACACTGCAATTTATGAATGGCTTCTGTCTACTTTGTATCATTTTAAGTTATTTTCTTATTTTGTAATCAAACATTTTTGTCAGTCCTCTCTCTTATTAATGACCTAAATGAGGCTTTACAATTTATAGATTTATTCACTTTAGTGTTTGTGAATTTTGTTTCTAAGTTAGGATTAGTGTGTTAGTTTTTTGCTCTATTAATGTTGAATTTAGTTATAGTAAAATGTAACAGGGTTTCCCCATTTCCAAAATTTTTCATGAATTATTTAAATTATAGAAATTAAATTAATGGTAAATGGAGGAAAAATCGCTACCATCTGACACAGTATAGCTTAACATTTTGGGATATTTCCTTCTAGGCTTTGATACAGTTTTCTGTGTAGTTGTAGTCTCTCTTCTTCTTTTTTTTCTCTTTTAATCCTCATTTGAGGACATTTTTTTCATTGCTTTTAGAGAGAGAGGAAATGGGAAAGAGAAACATCGATTGCTTGCCTCCCATATGCGCCCGGGGTTGTATATGCCCGGACCAGGGATTGGACCCACAACCTAGGTATGTGCCTTGACCAGGAATTGAATCCACAACCCTTTGGATACAGGACAATGTTCCTATCAACTGAGCCACACTGAACAGGGCTGCTTTTTTATGTATTAAAAAGGATTTTACTCACCCTGGCCAGGTAGCTCAACATGTCCTCCAGATAGTCAAGGTTGTGGGTTCAATCCCTGGTCAGGAAAAATACAAGAATTAACCAATGAATGTATCAATAAGTAGGACAACAAATCGATAATTCTCTCTCTCAACCCTCCACCCTCCCTATCCCTCTCTAACATTAATAAATAAAAAAGTTAAAAATATATTTTTTGTCATTTACTGGTTTTGCTAATAACAACCCTTTTAAAAATTAAAAAAAGAATTATTGATTGATTGATTTTTAGAGAGGAAGGACAGAGAGAAAAACAATTGATTTGTTCCATTTATTCACTCACTGGTTGATTCTTGTATGTGCCATAACTGGAGATTGAACCCGCAACCTTGGTGTATTGGGACGAAGCTTTAACCTACTGAGATACCTGGCCAGCGTTACTAATAGCCCATTTAGAATGGCTGAACAGTACTCCATTATGCAGCTGTGTCATAAATGTCCAACAGTGTAAGAAACTTAGGTAATTAAAAATGAACATTTTAGTGTGGTAGTGACTATCTTGTCTTTTCCCTACTTACATAAACACCTAGTATCTCATCCAAATATTTTGGATATAAGGTTTTTTTGATTTTTAAGATGAACTTTTTGTTAAACAGTTGTGTGAATTTAATGTAACCACCACCATGACAGATACAGCCAAAAAACTCTAATGCCAGACTGCTATGTCACTCTCCACTTGACTCAACCCTTGTCAACCCCGATAAGTTCTTCATCACTATATTTTGCCTTTCTGAGAATGTCATATAAATGGAATCATATAATGTATAACTTTTTGAGACTGGTTTCTTTCTTTTTTAAAGATTTTATTCACTTATTTATTTTTAGAGAGGGGAAGGGAGAAAGAGGAGGAGAGAAACATCAGTGTATGATTATCTCTTGTGTGGCCCCCATTGGGGACCTGGCCTACAACACAGGCATGTGCCCTGACTGGGAATCAAACCACCAACCCTTTGGTTTGCAGGCTGGCACCCAATCCACTCAGCCACACCAGCCAGGGCATGGTTTCTTTTTTTTAAAATTATATTTTATTGATTATGCTATTACAGTTATCCTGATTTTTTCCCCTTTGCCTCCCCACCCACCCCCCCAGCATCCCTGACTCCCTCAGGCAACCTCACCACCATTTTTCATGTCCATGAGTCATGCTTATAAGTTCTTTGGTTACTCCATTTCCTATACTGCACTTTATATCCCCGTAGCTATTCTGTACCTATCTATTTGTACTTCTTAATCCCCTCACCTCTTAACCCATCCCCTGCGCCCCCCCCCCCCCGGCCCCCAGTCTTGGCAACCATCAAAATGGTCTTCATTTCTATAATCCTGTCTCTGTTCTTCTTGTTTGCTTAATTTGTTTTTTAGATTCAAATGTTGATAGATTTGTATTGCCATTTTATTGGTCTTCTTTTTCTTAAATAAGTCCCTTTAACTTTACATATAATAATGGTTTGGTGATGATGAACTCTTTTAGTTCTTCTTGTCTGGGAAGCTTTTTATCTGCCCTTTGATTCTAAATGATATCTTTGCTGGGTAGAGCAATCTGGGCTGCAGGTCCCTGCTTTTCATGACTTTGTGTATTTCTTGCCAGTCCCTTCTAACCTGCAAACTTTCAGAAATCTGCTGATAGTCTTATGAGAACTCCCTGGTAGGTAGGTAACTTCTTTTCTCTTGCTGCTTTTAAGATCCTCTTTATCTTAAAACTTTGGCATTTTAATTATGATGTGTCTTGGAATGGACCTCTTTGCATCCATCTTATTTGGGACTCTGTGCTTTCTGGACTTGCATGTCTATCTCCTTCACCAAATTAGGGAAGTTTTCTTTCATTATTTTTTCAAATAGATATCCAATTTCTTGCTCTTTCTCTTTTCCTTCTGGCACCCCTGTGATGAGAATGTTTGACCTCTTGAAGTTGTCTCAGAGGCTGCTTACACTGTCCTCATTTTTTTTTTTTTGATTCTTTTTTTCTCTTGGTTGTTTTTTGCTTACTTTTCTTCCATATCACTTATTTGAATCTCAGCTTCATCTACTTTACTCCTGTATCCCTCTAAATTGTTTTTTATTTCAATTAGTGTATCCTTCATTTCTGACTGGATCTTTTATGCTGCTGAGGTCTTTACTAAGTTCCTTGAGCATCCTTATAACCCCTGTTTTGAACTCTGCATCTGATAAATTGCTTAGCTCCATTTTTTTTAGTTCTTTTTCTGAAGTTTTGATCTGTTCTTTCATTTGGGCCATGTTTCTTTGTCTCCTTATTTTGGCAGCCTCCCTGTGTTTGTTTCTGTGTATTAGGTAAAGCTGCTTTGACTCTGTGTCTTGATTTATGTCCTAATGTAGTAGGTGTCCTGTAGGGTCCAGGGGAAGGTACAGCCTCCCCTATCACCCAAGCTGGGTATTCGAGGTGCACCCTCTGTGGGCTGAGTACACCTTCTTCTGGTAGTTGAGCCTTAGTTGCTATTGGCAGATCAGTGGGAGGTAGTTACCTAGGCCAGTCAGCTGCATCGACTGGCTCTGACCACCGACCACCAACCTCTACCCTCTGTGGAGGATTAGCCTTGCAGGGGCAGGGTGATGGTGCTCTGATGTGGTCTGTAGCAGTTCTCTGGGTGCCTTGGCCTTGGGGATTTCCAGGGTGATGCAGGCCAACAGTCAGCTCCCACCTGTGTTTTTTCAGGAGTTGGGGGTGGGGGGTCCTTCCTGAGCTATAATGTAATCTGAGATGGCTGCTACTTGTGCTGGGCTTGGATATTCCCAGGTGAAGCGCAGCTGTGAATCAGTACTATGCCTGGGGCTCACCGAGTCCAACTGTTGCTTGTTTAATAGGATTTAGGAAGTTGTGAAGGATGAGCCAAGACTAGCCATTCATAAAGGAAGAGCCACTTGGGTGGGCCCATAAGTTAGGTGGAGCAGAGTCTCGGGGGATTTTTTCTAAGGCTGGTCCAACAGTGTTAGCCAGGTTGATGGAGTCTCAGATTTGACACCAG
Organism: Macrotus californicus; assembly: GCA_007922815.1. Lineage (NCBI taxonomy): Eukaryota > Metazoa > Chordata > Mammalia > Chiroptera > Phyllostomidae > Macrotus > Macrotus californicus. Next base: position 13,513 of record VMDR010015385.1, on the reverse strand, counting down.
CTTGCCAGCTGTGTTGGCAAATGTTCAGAAAAGGGACAAAAACCTCTGCTGGCCTTTATTCCAGATATTTTAGTTCCTCCCTTTATGCCACTGGTGCCTTTCAAGCTGCTACCCTGGTGCTGGAGCTCAGAGGGAGTGAGTCTGAGTAGGTGAGTCCTTGTGTTGGTTCTTCAAGAGGAACTTCCTTTGTGCTCCAGCAGTTTCCTCCACTGACTCAGTCCCTGCTGGTTTTTGCAGCCAGAAGTTGTGGGGACTTATCTTCCTGGCACTGGAACCCTGGGCTGAGGGGCCTGATTTTGGGCTGGGACTCCTTGCTCCTGAGATAATCCCTCTCCAGTTTTTATTGACCACATGTGAGTAAGGGACCAGCCTGATCTGTGTCCGTGTCCCTCCTACCAGTCTCAATGGATATGGTTTAATTCTGTAGTTTTCAGACTTCCATTCAACTCGATAGCTGATGTTTCTGAGTGATGGTGGTTCTGTGTTTTAATTTTAATTTTGATATGGTTGTGGGAAGAGGCTACCCATGTCTGCGTATGCCACCATCTTGCCTGGAAGTCCAAGATTGGTTTCTTCAGTTCAGCTAAATAGTTTTGAGATTCATCCATGTTGTTTTGTGTATTAATAGTTTATCGCTGAGTTGTAAGTAGTTTATTGTACCAGTGTATAATAAATAGTTTGTCCATTCACTGTTGAAGAACATGTAGGTTGTTTGTGTTTTTGGCAGTTAAGAATGGAGCTGCAGTAAACATTTGTGGGCAGATTTTCCTTTGAACATAACTTTTCATTTCTCTAGGGGAGGTACCCAGGAGTGGGCTTGCAGGGTAATATGGTAACTATGTGCTTAATTTTATAAGAAAACCGTGGAACTGTTTTCTTTTAAGATTTTATTTATTTATTCTTAGAGAGAGGGGAAAGGAGGGAGAAAGAGAGGGAGAGAGAAATACCAGTGTTTGATTGCCTCTCACGTGCCCCTTTACTGGGGACCTGGTCCGCAACCCAGGCATGTGCCCTGATTGGGAATTGAACTGACAACCCTTTGGTTCACAGGCCAGCACTCAATCCACTGAGCCACACCAGCCAGGGCTAGAAAACTGCAAAACTGGTTTTCTGAGTGGCTATATATCATTCTGCGTTCCCACCAGCAGTATATATATATATATATATTATATATGTATATGTACGTGTATATATATTATATGTATAATATATACATGTGAAATCCAGCTACCCTAGATTTCTTGCTAGATCTTAGTGTTATCAGCATTTGTTAAAGTTAGCCATTCTAATAGGTGTGGTGGTTTATCATTGTGAGTTTAATTTCTCTAATGACATTGTTGACCATCTTTTTATGTGCCTTTTTGCCATCTGTATATCCTCTTTGGTTAAGATTAAGAGTCTGTTCAAGTCTTTTCCTCACTGTTTAACTAGGATGGTTTTCTTGCTGTTGAGTTTTGAGAATTGTTTATATATTCTGGATACTTGTCCTTTGCTCAATATGTGATTTGTAGATAATTTCTTCCTGATTATAAGGGGAAGCTCAGTTTTTCATCATTAAGCTGTAGGTTTTTTAAAATAAACATGTATAGTCAAGTTGCAGAAGTTCCATTATGTCATGAATGGATGTTGAATTTTGTCAAATGCTTTTCCTGAATCATTCATACAATCATTTGCTTTTAATTTAGATTATTACTGTGGTAATATAGCAATACATTAATTTTCAAATTTTGAATTGGTCTTGCATTCCTCAGGGAGGGACTCTCACTTGGTTGTTGTGTGTATACTTTTTATATATTGCTGGGTTTGCTAATATTTTGTTGAGGACATTCTCAGTTATGTCCATAGAGGATATTAATCTGTAGTTTTTTTTAATACTGTCTATGTCTGGATTTGGGTAGCGGGATAATGCTGGCCTCATAAAAATCAGATGGAAATTCTATTGTATTTCCTGAGATTACAGTCAATCCTCATTATTCATGGTTTTAGTATTTGTGAATTCATCTATTTGCTACAATTTATTCTTAAGCCCCCAATCAGTACTCATGACACTTTTGTGGTCATAGATCTGAGGAGTGGCAAAAAATTGGAGTCACCTGATGCAGATATTCCCAACTTAGGTGCCTGCTGAGATTGAACAAGGTGATTTGTTCTTGCCCTCTTGTTTCAGTTCTTATAATGAAAAACGTGTCCTTTTTGTGGTCTATTTTAAACCACGATTTTGTATTGTTGTGCTTTTTGTTGGTGTTCTCACTGTTTAAAATGCACCCAAAAGTGTAGCGCTGAAGTTTGCTGTCTGCCTTTTTTTTAAAAAAAAAAAAAAAAAACCTCACTGGAGGATGTTTGTTGATTTGAGAGAGAGAAAGAGAAAGAAAGACATCGATGTGAGAGAGAGAAACATTGATGTGAGAAACATGATCTATCTGTTGCCTCCTGTATATGCCCTAACCTGGGATCAAACACACAACCTAGGTATTTGCCCTGCCTGGGAATCGAACCTGCAACCTTTTGGTGCATGGATGACACTCCAGCCAGCTGAGCCACCCAGCCAGGGCTGCCCTGCCATCTGTGTTCTTAAGTGCAAGACAGCAGTGATGTGACTTACAGAGAAAATGCCTGTGTTAGATAACTTTGGTTAGACATGAGTTACAGTGCTCTTGGCCATGAATTCAATACTAGTGACTCAATAAGGGCTATTAAATAAGATAACTTTAAACAGAAACACTTGAAAAACAAGGTTATGTAGCGATCAGTTGACAGTAATGTGACCAGAATCTTGTAGGAACCTAACTCTGTGGTTCCTGTAATAGCAGTGTTTCCGTATTTGCTAATTTAGTGTTTGTGGTGACTTTATAGAACATAACTTGTTGAATAGTGAGAATTGACTGTATGTAGGTTTGTTATTATTTATTCTTTAAATTTTTTTTTAAGGCCGGGGCAGGTAGGTAGATAGATATGAACTCTAGTACAGTTCACTAGACCTCCTGTCAGCAAGTAAGGAGTTAGGAAGGGCAGAAGCTAAAGAGGAGAGCATTGATATTAGAAGATCATCATTACGAGATTCGGAAAAGAGATCTGTGCATATATAGTGATAGTAAGTTGTATTTTCTTTTCCTTTTTTTTTAAAGATTTTATTTTATTTTTTATTGTTAGAGGGGAAGGGAAGGAGAGAGAGGGAAAGAAACATCAGTGTGTGGTTGTCTCCCGTGTGCCCCTGACTGGGAACCTGGCCCACAACCCAGGCATGTGCCCTGACTGGGAATTGAACTGGCAGCCTTTTGGTTCACAGGCCAGTGCTCCATCCACTGAGCCACACCAGCCCGGGGAGGAATGGGCTCTGTTGCAAGACTTTTGGAAAGATGTAGAAAACCTATCCAGGGAGAAGAGGGAATTTGTGGGTTTGTCAATGAAAAATTTGGAGGAAGAGCTTCAGGTATGATTGGATTTTGTTTCTTTTTGTTTGTCTTTGGGGTGTTAGAAAGCTGTTAGCTTCAATCTTTCATCATTTAAAGTTAAGTCTATTAGTTGCTGGAACAAAAAATGTCTTTTACCTGTTATTTTGTCCTTTTAGCCTTAGTTTGGGTCTTCTGCCAATTTCTAAACCAGTTGTGGCCAAGAGGTTGAAAAGTGCTAATGGGTTTCATGCTCTGTTGCTGGTGTTGGTTCCCACTATATGGATTGAGAATGGAGGAGGGATTAGATCTCCAAAAGAACTTTGAACCAGAAGAATGTTGAATGGTAGTTAAGTTGCTAAAAACACAAATCTACTTTAGGCTTCATGTGGTCTCTGGGCCCACAGAAACTAACCATAAAAATTAGCAGATTTTTTTCTGAGAAGAGTTTTCATGCTGTCATCAGATTTTTCAGGGGGTCTGCATCCATAGAAAAGGTTAAGTATTGATACGGGTCTGGAGGGAAGGGCATTTGAACTGAGGATGGATACACGACCCTTTGGTTCACAGGCCAGCGCTCCATCCACTGAGCCACACCAGCCAGGGCTAGAAGCGTTATTTAAAACAAACGAAAACTGTATACTTTGAGCTGATAGGAATGTTTTAAGGAAATGTGTCAATAAGCAGGTCATTTAACTTTTTTTGTTAGGGATTAATCATTTATTTTTGTCAACTGTGGATACTTTGGCCTAATTGCCACTTTTCCCTTTTCTTGATTATCTGGCTAATGTGCATTGTGGAAAGTTTAAAAACAAAAGTGTAAAGAAGCAGGAAAAAATCACCCTGATTTTGCCAGATGGGGGAATATTCTTAGTTTTGGGTCAGAGTTCTGTTTTGGAAATTGATGAAAGCTGTGGATCTTTTTCCAGAAAAAGATAAAAACACTAAATAATTTCAAAGGGGTTCATGAGGAATCCTGAAGGTAGTTGTGTATCCTGTGGGCCTAGCTTATATTTTAATAGCTCTAATCTGATGTAATATCATCAACATTTTGACATTTATTTCTAATTCTTCTATCTGGCCTGCCCTCACTCCCTTTTTCCCTTCCTCTTTCTACTTAACTTATGCATTCATCTGTTGATTCTTGTATGAGCCCTAACCAGGGATCAAACTTACAACCTTGGCATATCGGGATGGCGTTCTATCTGTCTGTCTGTCTGTCTCTGTCTCTCACTCATCTCTGATGGGTAATATGCCCATGTATTATGAGATTTGAGGGAGGCACATCCGAACACAAGAGTGTGAACACCCAGTCATCACAGTTATGAACTACAAAAGGATCTATTTAGTTCTTTCTTTACTTAATTGAAATCTTTTTATGTATTCAATTTTGTATGTGATTTTTGTATATCATAAACATTTGCTAATCATTGAAAATTCTGCTTAAATGATATCTTTAATGACAATATAATGCATCACTGTTTTCAACTTAGAAATAATTTATTGGGTTCTTTCTGTTTTTCACATATTGTCTAATTGGAGGACCATAAAGATAAAGAGGCCAGTGGTTTCTGCTTTGCTATTGATGTAAAAGATCTCTTTGGGAGGGGAGTTAAATTGATTTATTATCTTAATATTGAGAGTTTTTATTGTTTATTTTTATAACTGTTGCAAATAATACTACAGTGAATACCTTTATGCCTAGATCTTGTATGTATTTCTGTTATTTTGCTTTTATAGATTGCTAGAAGAAAAGTTGTTGGGTAAAGGATGTCAGTCTTTGGAAGGCTCTTAAAGTTACATGTTACCAAATTGATTTTCAGAAAGGTTCATCAGTTTACTTTCCCAGCTGTGTAGTGTGGGTATGCCTGTCTTACAGAACCCTTGAAGGAATTGAATATTTCTACTTTTGAGGATTTTTGCTATTTTTTTAGGTGACAGACTTCCAGGTATAGAATGGAGCGGGGAAGATATGTTAGACACAGAGTGGTGTGAGCAGAGGTAGGATGTTGGCAGCAGTGTGAGTGTGTTGCAGGATACTGAGACTGCTACAATTTATTCCTTACACAGCTAGCGTTCCATATTAAGTCCACTCTTGTTACCATGCCTGGCAATTTGTCACATGGTTCTCAGCTTAAATGTTGGGTAGTCATTAAAGCCTGACTACTCAGAGTTATCTCTGTTTGCATTCACTGTAAACCGTAGCACCCTATTTTATTTTGTTTACTGAACCTAAACTACTATCGGAAACAAATTTTTTTTTTTAAACTGGCCTCGTACTGCACCCTCTTCTTGTTGAGCCTTCTTGTCGTTTTGTAGATCAGTGGGAAGGATTTACCCAAGACATTCTGCTGCTGCAAGGACTAGTTCTGACCACTGACTGCCAGCCTCCACCCTCTGTGGAGGGTCAGCTGTGCAGGGGCAGGGTGGTGGTGCTCTGACATGGTCTGTAGCTGTCCACTGGGTATATAGGCTCTGGGGTTTCCCTGGTGGTGCAGGCCAAGGTCAGCCCCCTCCTTTCTTCTGCCCCGGGGCCACCCTGCCTGAGCTATAATGCAATCTAAGATGGCTGCTACTTGTGCTGGGCTTGGAGATTCCTAGGAAAAGCTGAACTGTGAATCTAGGCTGACTGCTGCTAGTGCCAGGCCTGGGGCCACTTAGCAAGAGGTAGAGGGGCTGGGGACTCACTGAGGCAGCCTGTTGCTTGTTTCCCAGAATTTAGGAAGTTGTGAAGCATGAGCTAATACCAGCCATTCATATGGAAAAGTTATAGTTAACAGTTTGGGTGTGCCTGTGAGTTAGTGGGACAGTTTCAGGGGATCTGCAGGGGGGGGCAAACAGTATTAGCCAGGTAGTTTGAGTCTCAGCCTTTGCCTGCCTTTCTGTCTGGGTGAAAGCTGTCCCCCAACTCTTGCCTTGATGCCAGATGCTTCGGTTTCTCCCTGTGTGCCATGGTGCGCTTCATACTGCTACCCCGGTGCTGGAGCTCGGAGTCTGAGTAAGTCTGTGTGTGGGTTAAGAGGAACTGCCTGGGACTCCAGAAGTTTCTTCCACCCACTCAATCCCCACTGGTGTTTGCAGCCAGAAGTTATGGGACTTAACTTCCTGGCCTTGGAACTCTGGGTTGGGGGGTCTGGTATGGGGTTGGGACTCCTTGCTCCTGAGATATCCCTCCCATATTTTCATCCACCACACATGGATGTGGGACCAGCCATTTCTTGTCCCTGCACCTTTTACCAGTCTGGATGGATGTGGTTTCTTAACCGCTTGAGTCCCAAGCAGCGCGATCGCACTGCTGACAATACCCCCTGGGACTCAAACGGTTAAATTCCGTAGTCGTCAGACTTCCATTCAACTCGATTTCTGATGGTTCTGAGTGATGGTTGTGTATTTTAGTTGTAATTTTGATGTGGTTGTGCGAGGAGGCGAGCCCTGTTTACTTATGCCCTCATCTTAACTGGAAATCCACAAACCACTTTTGACACGTTTGATCAATCACAGAAACTTCTCCATACACCGAAAAAATCATTTTTTGCATTTCAGTTGCGTTTTTACCTTTTTTGAGATAATAAAACATAATACACCAAAAATGTTGCGTGTTTTCTTCCATCTTCAATATTAAAATGGCTGCACAAAAGTCCAACAATTTTGATTTTATTCTTAACGCATGCGGACATGATAACTGTTACAATACAGTCTGACAAAGTTGTTTTGAATTAGGTTAAAGACAACTAAGCACCAGTAGAGCCATCGTATGGAAAAAACCTAATGGACTTTTTGGCCAGCCCAATAGTTGAGACTAAAAGTGTTTTATTGTTTTGCAGTTTCCTCTGTATTTGAAATATTGCATAACTATTAAAAGCAGAATTAAAGGTTATTTACCATTTGCTTCTGTACTTTCTAAAATCTTTTTTTAGTATTTCCTCTTAAATTATACATATTATTTTTTCCTTCCCCCTCCTTCTTTCTACTCAAGGTAAGTTATAGGGCTTGTTTCTTATTCATTTTTGTATCCCCCGTTTTTGACACTTGAGTCCTTCGTAGTAGTTGTCCATGAAAGTAAGAGTTAATTTTAGGAGTAGTGTGGATGTGTACCTGATGGAAAAAGGACTATATGTAGCCTAAGGCGTAGGAACAGACTCTTGTTCTCCATCACTTATTAGCTGATGTGACTGTGGTCAAGGGACTTACTTTCTCTGTTCCTCGGTTTTCACATCTGAAAAAAAATGCCATAATTGTACCTACCTCATATGTTTATTGTAAAGATGAAATGAGCTGATACATATCTGCTCATTAGAACTGTATCTGGCACTTAAATGCTAAATTAACATTAAATGTTATTATTAAATCTTAAGAATTTTGGGAAAATTTGATTAACTTTAAAAAATTCTTATTTACTTTAGAGAGATAGAAGGGAGAAAGAGAAAAATATCAATTTGTTGTGTTACTTATTTATGTATTCATTGGTTGATTCTTATATGTGCCCTTACTGGGGATCAAACCCAAAATCTTGATGTTATCAGGACAATGCATTAACCAACCTGAGCTAATAAGCAGCCAGGGCCAGGAAAATTACATTTTGAGAACTTTTTTGTTGCTTGAACTGGGGAGTGCATATAACATCCAGACTTGTTGGATAATCAGGTAAAAATCTAAGATAGAACTGAACTATATCAGAATGACTCGACAGAGCTGTTCAGAATTGAGGTAAAATTACCCCTGGACTTATGAAGTCTGCCTGTGTAATCTCTGGTTTTCTGTAGCTGTCTCTCTGTATATATTTGTATTTAAATATTCAAGTTTCTGCCCCTACATCTACAGACTTATTTGCAATTGCACTCATCTTTTTTGTTAAAAAAAGCAAACAAAAACAAAAAAGGAGGCATTTTTACTATTGTCTAAAGCTCATGTTCCTGATCCCATCAGTCAACCATCACATGTTTTAGGGCTACCATAGATAGGTACTAGGGGTACTCAATGAACAAGACAGATAGATGGTCACAGCCCTCCTGGAGCTCATGCACCAGTGGGCAGGACAGTTGATTTAAAATGGAATTATAATAAAGACTGATAAGCACTACTGGGGGTGTATAGAGTGCTGTTGCAGGAGTGTAATTATTTTTGAAACCATGAGAGGATGAAAAGCCTGAGGAGAGTAGAAATTGAGACAAGAGAATCCTGAGGAAGATCAACATTAAAACTGCGGAGAAAGAAAAGTTGCTGTTGGAGGGGTAGAAGGGAAGCAGGGAGAGTCTGGTGTCACAGGAGCTGGACAGAGAAGTGCATCTCAGGACAGAGGTAGTGATCAAGAGATACTGCTAAGCAGCAAGGTAAGGTCTTTTTCCCCTCTTTTCCTTTTCAAATATTTGGCTCTGTTAGTTATTTCTTCTGCCTCAATTCCATGTATTTCTTGCTGTTACCTCTTCAGCTCCTCAGCTCACACTGTGAGTGTTTGTATAGTGGATTTGGTAGGTGAGGGATACTGCATCCACTGAATTAATTTTGTTTCTGAGTGTCAAATCAGCACAAGTTTGAATAATGAGAGATTTGTCCCTCATTTGTTTCTGAGGCTGTTGCATTTGCCTCTCATGCTGGGATGGGGAAAGTTGGGATACTGAGGGTTACTTCCGTCTCCTTTTATCCTTGTCCAGTAAAACTCGTTCAAATCTGTTTGACAAAATTCCTTGACATACTTCCTTCACTGTTCTGTGAGTTGTGTTTAACTCCCTGTTGCCACCTCTGGACCTCCCATTCAGTGCTAAACCCTGTCAAGTTTGATTTCTTCTCTTCTGATTAAATGGAATTTGCAAAGCTAATTAAAGAGCTCATGGTTAAACACAGTGGATTTTGAAGTTATTTCAACTTCTAGGATGTTTTTGACATTGTTGACTGCTTCATCCTTCTTAGAATGATTATTTTCTAGTTTCTCTGGCTACTCCTTAGTTTATTTGCTAGTTTTTCTCTCTGACTCTTAAACGTTGGTGTGTTGGTTCTGTAGCACAGGTTGTCATCACTTCTTATTCTGCATATTTCCTGGGTGAACTCATTCACTACTGTGACATTGGTTAACCTAATTAAAGCTTTTGGACAGTAAATAAGCCATAAAACACTGAAGTCATTCTATAAAGATTTCCATGTCTTATTCCTACATTTTAGATATAAAATAAAATTATCTGGTCTACACAGAGTGTAGGCTCTATGTATCTGCATAGCTGGAAGGGACTTACAAGTGCAGCAGTAATTGAAATATGGTGTCATTTAGGCTAGAGTCAAGCTCAAGTCTTAGGAGCTATCTAGATTATTCTTTACTCAGAAAGTATAATTTTTGTATCCTTTTTATTAGCTGGATGTGAGATTCTATAAGTGAAGAGATATACTAGGCATGTTTTTAAAAACAATTTATTTTATTGTGCTTTAATTCTGGCTAGCGTTGATTTTAATTCTTCTGAGCAGTTATTCAGATTGTCATAGTTTCTAAAAATTGAATTATGTAGTTCCAGAAACAGTTCCAATGGGATCTTTTGTTTGATAAACACTGCCCTCCTGTGGTTAAATTAAGCTAAATGTTTTTACAAAACTAGTATTTCCACTTACATGAAACCTGTGGTAAAAAATACGCAATAGTATTACAATACAGTAATAATACTGTAATAGAATACTGTATTTTTGCCAAGAAATATATGCAGCCATTTTGTGTTTTTCTCCATTTTTCCCTCTTGGGTTTTGCTAGTGTGTCTACATTTTCTCATGTCTTTGTACATTTTCTTATTAAAAATTAGTGAATTAAAATAGTCAAATTAAAATGAAAAGATGGAAAAATATTAAGCTATTAAAGGGAGGGAAGCTACACTTATTTTTTTATTAAAGATTTTTGTTTATTTTTAGAGAGGGGAAGGGAGGGGGAAAGAGAAGGAGAGAAACATCAGTGTGTGAGAGAGAGATCAATCAGTTGCCTTTCACACACTTACACCTGGGGACCTGGCCCACAACTCAGGCTTGTGCAGTGACTGGGAATCAAACCAGCGACCTTCCGGTTTGCAGGCCAGTGCTCAATCCACTGAGCCACACCAGCCAGGGTTATAGTTCTAAATATTGAGAAAGTTTATCATAAGTAATTTTATAAGTTATAATAAATTTTAAATGTCTAGTATGTTAAGTAAACATTTTTAAAAGAAAATAAACATTCCTTAAATAGTCTTAACTTTTTTCTGATTTCATTTAAGTGCAGAAAATCAGTTAAGTTTTCACTAAAAAGGCATACATAATTTTTTTGAAAGCTTTTATTTATTTATTTTTAGAGAGGGAAAGGGAGAGAGAATGAGAGGGAGAGAAAAATTGATCAGTTGCCTCCTGCATGCGCGGCACTGGGGACCTGGACAGAAACCCAGGTGTGTTCCCTGACCGGGAGTCGAGCTGGTGACCTTTTGGTTTGCGGTAGGACGCCCAACCCACTGAGCTGCACTGGGCTCTGCTTCATTTTTGAAGGATATTTTTGCTAGATAGGAATTTTGTTTTGCTGGGTTCTTTTCTTTCAGCTCTTTAGCATAATTTTCCACTGCTTCTGCATTCCATGATTTCTGATGAGAAATCCATAGCTGCTTAAATTGTTCTCCAAAATGGAATGTTGTTTCTTCCTGTTGGCTTTCCAAGATTTTTTTTTTAGTTTTTAGTTTTTAGTGATATATCTGGGTATGGATGTCTTTGAACTCATGTTGAGATTCATCGATCTTCCTGAAATTTTAAGTGTTAAGTGAAATTTTAAGATTAAAAATTTTTAATCTTTTACTAAACTTGGGGGAAGTTTTCTGCTATTTCTTCTCAAATGTTTTCTGTACTCTATTCTGTCTCCTCTCCTTTTGGGACTCTGATGGCATGAATATTAGACCTTTTGTTATTGTCCCATTAGCTCTGTTCATTTATTTTTTCTTTTTCTATTTAAATTATGTGCCTCTCCCCGCCCCCTGAAAAGAGGCTGTAGTCCAAATCCCTAGTACCTGTGGGGAAATGTGATCTTATTTTTGAAAGTAGGGTCTTGCAGATGATCATGCTAAGGTGTCAGTAGGGCAGACTGTAATCTAACATGATTGAGTCTTTATTAAAAGGGGAAATTTGGTCACAAAGACAGATAGGTAAAAAGGGAAGACACATGAAGACACAAGGAGAATGGCATCTACCAGCCACGGAACACTTGAGGTCACCAGAAACTAGGAACCGCTTGAAACTTTCAAGATACCGGTTTTCTGTTTGTTTACTTTGTAGTTCCCTGTTAATTTTTTTTTTGTTTGTCAATTTTCTCTGTTCATTGGATTGGATAATTTCTCTTCTTATATCTTCAGATTCACTGACTCTTCTGTTATCTCCATTCTGAAACTGTGTCCTTCCAAAGATTTTTGGGTTTTATTTAGATTCTTGTATTTTTTTAGACTTAAAATTTTATCTTGCAAAGAAACAAAAAAAGAAAAAATTTATCTTGCTTCACGCATACACATAATATATGTGTAATCTTATTTCTCTGCTGAAATGTGTATCTATTTTTTTCCAAGAGTATTCTTCCCAACATTTTTTTTTAAATACCCAAGGACATGTTTACTGGTATTTAGAAAAGAGAGGGAGAGAAACACTGTTAGTTTGCCCTTTGTACGTGCCCTGACTGGGGACTGAACCCTCAACCTAGGCATGTGTCCTGACCGGAATCAAACCCGCAACCTTTCATTTTACCAGACGGGGCTCCAACCCACCGAGCTACACTAGCCAGGGCTTTTCCCAACTTCCTGTAGCAAGGTTATAATAGCTGCCTTAAAATTTTGTCTGATAATTCCAACATCTTTGTTATCTTGGGTTTGTTGTGTGTAGGTTGTTTTTTTCCCTTGTGAGATATCAAGATTTTCCTGGTTATTCATATGTGATTTTGGATTGAACATTTATTATTTTGATGTGATGTTATGATACTGTCTTTTTTAATCCTAAAGGGAATGTTACTTTTTCTGTTTTTGAGAGAGGGGAGGATTTTTTAGGCAGACATTTGACCTCACTGGGTTCAAGTCAGAATTCTACCTTCTAGACACTAAAATTCTCATGTCTAGTTTTAGTCTTTGTTGTGCCCTTCCCATCCGTTCTGCATATGTGCCACCTGGTGACTAATTTGGGAGCCCAATAAGTAGTATGTTGAGGGTCAGATACACCTAAGCATAGCTTGGGGTGACCCCAGGAGTTTTTGTAGAACTTCATGGTATCTCTTTCTTGAGCTCCTTTCTGCAAGTTCCTTGGTACTTTCGAGCTCCTAGAGACCCTTCTCCCTGGTCACTTCTGTTTTGCTGCATCTGCCCTCTGTGCCAAGCAGCAGGATGGCAGAGAATGAATGTAAGCCATGGGGATTCCCGGTACACTCAGGGCCAGATGGGTTCTGCTTTCTTGAGTATTAATTAGGTCCTTGTCTAGCCATTGCTGATATCATCACTCCACAGCTGCTGCCTCTGGATTGCCTGGGACAGGGACCATGAGAAAGGGGGAAACCCCCAGAGGATCCTCCTCCCCCTTTACTATTCCTCAGACCAAAAAAGAGAGGACTTCTCTTCAAGCCATTTCTGCCTGCACTTAGAGTGCAGTTCTGAGTTTGGGCTGCCACTGAGTCTAGACTGAGGAGTCAGTCCCAAGGGAAACAAAACCAGGAAACTCACTGCTGGGTTAGACTTTTGGCTGTTTCCTCCCTAAAGCCAATTGCTACCATTTTCACAGTCCTTGAATAGTTGCTCCATGTATTCTGTCGAGGTTTTTAGTTGTATGTGTTGAGTGGGAGGGACAGGATAAACTCTGCTTTGTTTTTATCAGAACCAGAACACAGATACCATTTTGATTTTATTATAACTATATTGTTAATTTGTTTTGGTTGTGAGTTTTTGAACATCCATGCTGTACTAGGCTTTGCTGGAAATGTGAAGATGGATAATCTTTAAGGTGCTTATAGTAAATTCACAGGTAGGCATGTGATGTAGGGGTGGAGGCAGAAAGTATACATAATTTCATATTTTGCGTTAATGAATAAATTGAGTTATTAATAATATCCTTTTGATCTATTTCTGCTTCAGGTTTGACTTGTTTGTGACTGAAGGAGAGAAGATCCTATT
>VMDR010015384.1:0-22371 GCA_007922815.1 Macrotus californicus | reverse complement strand
AAAAAGAAAAAAGAAAGATCCTTACTAGGAACTCAGAGGCTTTAAAATAAATATCACCCCAAAGATCCCATCATACTTTATGTGCATGTTTTGTATTGATATGAAAGGGGAAGTAAAGAGGCAATCCAAGGTCATGAATCTATTGGGAGACTTTATTTCTAGTGTTTATATGCCAGTCTATTCTGGATTTTAATTTTATTCTAATCTTCTTCTAATTTTTAGAAGGAATCTAAATATTCACTTATAGGTACCTTGGCCTGCTTTAACTTTGAGGCAGCAAAAAGGGAATTGGCTTCCCAGCTGGGGGTGGGGAAGGATGTTTAGATAGAAATCTAACTGAATTACACAGAATACTCTCTCGGCAGTAATGAGACTATTTTAGTGACTCACACAATAACCATCAGGGTGCATTTCATCCTTACTCAGTCCATGGTACCCAAGGCCAGATTCTACAGGAATGTTCTTACATATTTATATAAATCTATTTTTAAGGCAAATGCTAATTTGTCTCTCATACTTTAAGATTAAGTCTCTCTATTAGTAATTTGTTACTTATTTATAGGAAAGGATGTTATCTTTGAACATTGATAAAAAATAAATGTAATGGAGAAAATAAATATTCAAATAGATGAACTATTATGTTGATTCATGTCTCCAGAGATAATGATAAAAAGAAACAGTTCTTATTAAGGGCTTTAAAAAAATGGGCACATTTCCCAGAATTTCTATTTCCTTCCCACAATATGGATGTTTGTTTGTTTTTACAAGTTAACGGGACCATGATCTGAAAAATCAAGTGGCTAATGTTGACATAGTTTTGTATGAAGCCACTGGTATTTCTTTGGGGAAAATGAGTTGGAACTTTTTTCCTATCAGGCAGTGGATTTTAATTTTTATACTGAGGAAATATAGCCATGGATTTGAGTGTTTTCCAGTTATTTCTATCTTTGTGTAATCATTTTTGAAACTCCACATCTAGGTTAAAAAAACAAAACAACAACACCCTTCCCAAAGCTTTCCTTGAGTTTTGCTTTTCAGTTGCCAAGTGTAAAATAACTTGCTGAAATGCCTTCTGTAAGTCTTGGTGGTGGTATGCTTTGTGGTTTGTTTGGGGAGATTTGGTGTTGTTTTTAGGAGAGGGAGTACTTCTTAAGAAAGAGACAAGGGAAAGTTTTACCTGTCTGTCTCTCCTGCTTTTTTTTTTCCTCTCTTTCTTTCTTTTTCTTTAAAGATTGGTGATAAGGAATTCTAACTACTTAATGAGATGGGAGAGGCCTCACTCCATTGGAGTGGAGGAGTCCAGGTGGAAGTTGATGGATTGGACAGGTAAAGAGAAGAGTACCGCCCCCTCATGCCTATAGTTGGGTATATATTAAGGAACCTAAAATTATGTACAGAGAGAGAAGGAGAGAGAGGGACTTGAGTTCTGTTATCTTCCTAGTAGATTCCTATTGTAAGGGTCTCAGAGGGGGTGGGGGGGTTGGCAAAACCCTGGAGCCAGAAGAACGGACAGCGGCACTGATCAACCTCACAGCTAACATGTTGTACCTGGAAAATAATGCCCAGACTCAATTTAGTGAGGTAAGGATTTTAGATTTTAGCTCTTCATTTAGAGGTGCTTTTTCATTTTTATTTTAAAAATAAAAGCTTATATATTTGTGGTTCTCGGTTATCCAGCGTAATGTTTTTGTAAATTGTGTATAGGAATCTCCTTTTCTTGGTTAATATTTTCTGTAGTGACTGTAAGATTTTTGTTCTTTAAGTAGAACATGAAAAAGTAGGAGGAATGGGAGAGAAAACTTTCCGGGTGACATTATATATTTGAAAAACCTAATATTCAAGAGTTTATAAAATCACTTTTGATAAGAACAAACTGGGAGAGCAGACCACATTCTGCTAGATACATTGAAATGACTCCTCTGTGGAGTATTCATATACCAGTAAGACATAGTAATTGAGTGTGTCTCAACTCAGTTAAGTTCTCAGTTCTATCTTCAGACTTTATCCTAAAAGCAAATAAAGATTTTTTTCAAAATAATCAGATGCGAATTTTAAAGCCCTCTTTGTTTTGAATTTTATCAATCCGGAGACCCACCTAAACCCCCGAGGAGACTTCAATCATGCCTCTATTGTCTGGTGATTGACTTAGACTTTTGCTGTGTTATTTTGGGGCAATATGATATTACATATTTAAACATACACACATATAAATGTGTATTATTACATAGAGGATTTTATTTAAGGAATTAATGATCTGCCTCTCTGATGTCTCCTCAGAGTTTGTCTCAGGGATTTAAATCACTGGGCAAAGGGATAAGAAAGAAACTCCTGAAGAGACTGTAAGGCTTTGAGGAAGTTTCCTAAGGTTGAGGGAGGTCTAACAACAATATTAGTTTACATTCCTCAGAATAGGGCAGCTGTGTTGACACTAATCACATTGTGGGGGGGCTGCTGTGTGAAGAGAGCAAGTTCAGTGTTTCCGATGAAAATGCTTGCAGGTGAATGCTTGGAAAAGCAGACTAGAGTGCTGAAACTGAGCTCCTGAAGACTCCAAACAAAACGCATGTTGCTCGGGTGTGGACGGGGAAGGGGAGAATCCAGCGAAGGCAGCAGCGCAGGGCTTGCGCTGTCATACTGACCACGCTGTTGTCCCCGCACCCGAACTGTGTAAATATAACAGGGAAATATTAAGTTATCTAATGAAGGGAAAGGAAGTGCCTATTTTCCTTCAAAACATTCAGCAGGCTTGCTTGTCCTCAGTGGAGAAACTTGAGTTTCTTGTTTTACTTTACTATTCAAAGTTAGCTTACAATGTTACCAAAACAATTTAAAAAACAGAAGTAACTTTTAAAATGATCTTGTTTCCATTTGATCCACTGTGGTCCGGTCTTAATCATTAAATAAAAAAATCTGTCAGTCATATCATATCTGACTTTGTGTTTGTTCATGAACTATTTTATGACTGGTATGTGTAAGCAGGCTGGGATTTGACTCTGTGTGTCTGAGTATAATGGGGTAGAAGCAAATGTTGGCTTAGCAATATCTATAAGAAAAGAATAAAGTTGACGTAAAGTGGAAAGAAATTCTTATTTCTCATGAAAGGAAAAAAAAGCCCTGCCTAAATGTTGTGACTAGAGGTTATCTGTGGGAATTATTGTCTTTAATGGAGGCAGAGTTGTGCCATGGGTGAGAGAATGACATCTTTACGATGAAAGAAAATACCTTTACATGGGTTTGCATTTTTAAAACTTCAGGGAAATATGCGGTCAGGTGCTCCAAAGGTAGCGGTTGCCTGTTTTCTGTTGGAATGTTGCTAATGTACAGAGAAAATATCTCTGAAAAAATATGGCTGGATTTCTCTCCCTGCCTCTTTTTGTACATTGTACTGTGAATGTCATATTCTTCTGCCAGTCCATGTCTAGGCGTTATCTTCATGGTTTGATTTGCTTTCTATTCTTATGAACAGCTTTCTTTTTCTGTATAGGGTGTGTTTAGCCTCTGTAAAAATGCAGTTCTATGTCTGAGTATACGAAGTGCCTGGGATTACGTGGCCCTGAGAATCCTGAAACTTAACACAAAGTTATAACATTTTGGAACTCACCTTATAGTCATGTTTATCAGTAATTGTCAATACAGAAACAGCAATCTGCTATTATCACAGAAGAATTGCTAAAAATTGGCCCATGAAGAATAAAATGGCATGCACTATATGTAGAGGACACAGATGTAGTGATGGGTGTCTGGAAGCAGGTTGGTATAACTCAAAAAAATAATAGGCCTCCTGGGTAATGGAGTCACCTGTGATTGGAAAGAAATGATGCTGTTACCTTGCTGAAATAAAAACAGAGCTATGTCAGAAAAAATAAATAAATAAACATATAATGCCCCATGAGAGTCAATATTATTTTAAAACTATAACCCATTCTCAAACTTCAAGTAATTTTTAAATTTATTTGCTAGTAACTCCTTTGTGTTGGTAACTCAAAAATAATATAAGAACGCTGTATATCATTTTCCACACATTTCCAGTTCCTTCCCCTTAAGCAGAGTTGGATTTTGGGAAGTTGTTAATGAACAGGAAGGGAAGAGAGCACGGGCAGGATGTAACAGGCAAGGCTTAAGGTTCCACCCTTGGGTTACAATGGAGAGGCCTCAAGCAATCACCGCACCATTGTGCCAGGCTTGGAATGACACAGCCTCTGGGACTGGTCTCAGACTTTGAGAGAGAGAGTCTCAAAAGAAAGGAAATTCTTGACAGATTAAGTTTTAGCTCAACTTTCTGCCAATAAACTGTTGTGTGTGTGTGTGTGTGTGTGTGTGTGTGTGTGAGAGAGAGAGAGGGAGAGAGAGAGAGAGAGAGAGAGAGGAAGGTGGGGGGGGGAGAGGGAGAGAGAGAGAGGAAAAGAGAGAGAGAGAGAGAGACTCAAACTCCTCATCAGAAGGGCATTTTTATTTTTTAAAAAATCCCTATCTGGGGTCCTAGGTGATGAGAGAATGGTACTTTGAGGAAAGAGTTACAGTATTCTAAAACTAAACGAGACTTCAAGGCTTATATATTGAAACACCTCCCTTTACAAAAAGAGGTTAACAATTTTTCTTTCTGTAGTTGAGAGAGCTATAGGTTTGGAAATGTGTCCTGTTTACCTAACCTCCTCTTTCCTTTCAAGGAAAGAGATCTAAAAATGACTGTTGTGAAAATAGATGCTCCAAAAAACTTTTCATAAAGAACAGATGCACAAATCTAGAGAGCAAAAAGAAAATTCTGAGGCAGGAACATAAGCTTTCAAAGTCCAGCTCATTGCCATAATTGTCCTCAGGGCCTCCGTGGTCAAGGGAAATAGTCTTTCCTGTCTCAGTGCTAATTCCAAGGGCTGCATCCTATTTTTCCCATGGGAGTCATTTTTCTCTGACTAGTTAATAAATGCATTATCTTAAGCTTGTCCATGCTGTGCCCCTGAGACGTTTAACACCTTCAGTATAAGCATAGTCGGTAAGGAGCGGAGGCTGCAGTTTAACTCAGGTGTCAGCCAGGCTGTGTTTCTCACTCCGTGTCTCTGTGTCTCTGTCTTAGATTGCACTTCTTGTTTTACAATCAGTTGCCCTCAAGCCCAGAGGGGACTGGGAGAAAGAGATCTTAGGTCACAGATCATAGCTCATACCTTCCTTCACTACTATTGGAGAAATGAGTGGTGGTAATAAATCACTTATCCTTTCCCTAGATAAGGAAAAAGCATGTTTGGTTTGTTTTGTTTTTTAGAGGAGCAGTGATCCTCAACGGGGGTGTGGAAAGTACAGTAGGAAGCATGAATGAACACCTGGGTTAGCCAGAGCAACCAAAAATACACTGGGTGTTCTTTCATCATATCATACATTTCTGAAAGCAAAGCTGTTAACATTTTCTTAGATAATGAGAACACGTACAATTTAGATCCTATATTCTTCCTGTTAAAAGAGTATACGTCAGAGGTCGTGGGATCTATGTGACCCCCAAGGAAGGATGTGGGTCAAACTGTTGAGAAATATATGACTACAAATGTACTCCAGCTTTCTGTGAGCTGGTACGATTCCTTTAGGGGGGACCTGAGCTGATGGGATAGAGGGGAATAGGTAAAAAGTCCTTCCTGCTTAGTGATGTTGTGAAGCTAAACTTTTTTCTCTTGTTGAGCACATGTTTAACTTCTAATTGTTTTATATCAATAAATAAGGAAGAGTCAGCCCACATGCCTAAAAGATATCTCGATGAAAAATAACTGGGCTATTTCCATAAAAGTCTTACTATTGCGAAAATAAAAATTCTCCAAGCCGAATGGACTCAATTTTCTTTCAATTGTGTGATGAGAAAAAAAGACACTGGTGCATCATTATTGTTCAGTGTCGATTTAGTGGACTGGGTTGCCTATGAAGGACATCTGGTAGGGAATGAATTTTGATTTTGGAAGAAAATGTATTGAAATATTGGGCTAAAACAGGCACAAGAAAATAGTAAGCAGTGGCTTCTTTGTGTACCACTTTTCTAAACATTTTATACTTTTCACTTATACTTTTCAGTTAAGTTGTAATATTCATGAATAATAGTATAGAAGAGAAGAAACTGAGGTTAGAAGAAGGAGTCACTTACTCTTTTTAAATAAATGTTTACTGAGCATCAGTTACATATAAGATGGTATATGGCTATAAAAATGAGTAAGAAACAAATCATGCACCAAAAAGTTAACAGTTTATAGGGGGAATGACTATATACACAGATAACAGTGAATATTCGGTGTCATATGAGAAGTGTGAGCAAAATAGTGTAAAGGTCATAGAGAATACCTTGAAGCAGGAAGATCGAGGAAGTCAACATGTACATGCAGGATGCAGCTGTGCTTGGAAGGACAGGTAGAGCTTTCTAAGTCCTAGAAATAGAAGAGGGAATGAGGATTTCAGGTGAAGAAACAAAACTCAGCAGATGAACAGAGGTGGAGTGAATGCTGGTGTATTCAGAAATCTCAGAAAGTGCAGATAGAATTGAAAGTATGAAAGAAGTGGGAAATAAACTTAGAAATGTAAGATAGAATGGCTCACGGAGGGCCATCACACATTTAATGCAGAGACAGCGACAAGCCTCGGAAGGATTTTGAACTGAGGAGTGGTGTAATGGGATCTGTAGGCTGCACTTGGGAGACAAAATGGCTTTGCTTAAGGCTGCCTACAAGTGTAAAACCCTTTTCTCTGCATTGCATATCAGCTGCCTCTTTTGCAAGAATATCCATTGCTTCTTTGGGACCTTTGGAAGCGTAGAAATGGATTGTTTCTAAACTCTCATATGACTTGTGTGTTCTCTGCCTCTAACTCCCTTTAATGGTTGTGGCCCCTGCCATAAATAAGTTGGGAACTGTTAGTTTTGGTTTGTCCTTATGTAATTATGTTCTATTCAAATATAATTATTAATAGCACCACTTGTACTTTCAAATGCATTCCAGTTAGAAGACAAAGTGTATGGTCATCCTATGAACAAAGACCTCACTCTCCCATTTATTATTTTCCCAACTCCTTACTCCAAAATGATAAAGTAGTATAAGTTTGTAAGCTTGTATTACTGTAAACCAGATAGAGCAATTTTGATATTCAAGCCCCAAACTATTTAGATTATTTCCCCACAAAAATAAGCATCTCCTTACAACCCAGCATTTACAAAGCTAATTAAGTGTAGGCACTGTGGTAGGCAACAGGAGGAAAGCAGGAATTACTGAGTTGCAGTCACTGGTCTCTAAGAATTCACAATCCTAGAGTGCACATAAAGCGTTCGTCAATGACTCCAGTATAACATGGAATGTAGTAAGAGACACCAAAGGTCTCAATGACAGTGACATGGCTTCAACCTGTTCATGACGAAGGTCATATTTCACATAGTTTGAGGATCAGATTTTAGCCTAGGGTGGAAAGGAGGAAAGTCATTTCATGTAGAGGATAGAAAATAAATAAAAATACAAGGAGAACAACACAGGACCAGATAAAAGAGCATGATATATTGACTTGGAAAGAGAATGTTGATTTAAACACTGATCTGTATTCATTACGTAGGTCAAAATGGAAAGATTTTGTAGACACAGCAACAAAAGATGGTATGGGCTTTTATCTCACTAGAAGCTAGAACCCATGCATTTCTTGAAATCCTGGACAGTGTTCAGAATTCGAGATTCAAAACTTTGTGTGCTTCAGAGATGGTAAGTGGCATGATGCAGGGAGGGAGAAAATAGCCCAAAAGATTTCTTGGGCTAGGTGAAGTCAAGGGTTTCTTGTTCTCCTTCCTTAGACAGATAAGGTGCCTTACCCATTTAGGGATTCAGTAATCACATTTTAAAGTTAATCAAAGCTGGGAACAAAGTCCAGGTTGATTCTCTATGTTAATTAGGATCAACTTTATTAAGTGTTCATCTTAGAATCAGGACAAGAAAACCTTGTTCTCTGGACACTTGCTCTAAACGCAAATAGTAATCGTGGAGCTAAATGTGAGACAATACACCAAGTATGACATTTGTCCAAGAATGAGAATTCCCAGTTCTAATTGGGAGATGATAGAGCTGAAGCAAATGTGGATGTCCCATTTAAGAAGCAAACGACCCCTGAAATGAAACAACAACAAAAACCCAACAATAAAAATCAAGATCTTGGTATTTCAAACAAAATCTTTGCCTTAAATTTTTCACATTTCATTTTGTTTAAGGATATGCATTTGCATTTAAAATTTGAACAGAAATATTGGACAAAGACATGTGTTTACTCACATTAATATACTCTCCTTCCACAACCTCATTACTTCCATTCCACCCAGGAAGAAAATGTAGGCGATTAAAGAGCTAATAGTGGGGTAGGCGAAGGGAGATTCATGGTGGGGGAAACTCAGTGACTTGATTTAAAGGCCTTAGGAGTGGGTGGGAGGAAGAACTGGGCTCTAGGATAAATAAGGGGATGTCGAAGCTTGTAGTTCATTCCTCTCTCTTCCTTATCCACTGAATCCTCCACTTACGTGGACTGTCTTTGGAAAATTATCCAGTGGTAGCATGCGATTGTCCCGTGTTTAACGCAGTGAAAACATTAGGGGAAACAATGAATTCCCCCAACCAGAGCATTGCTATGCAACCTCCTTGGCAGAAATAAGTTAAATGAAGTGTCTGTCATGTCTTTTCAAAAACAGTACTTTATACTTCCCCACATTTGGTTTTCTTATTTGGACTGATAATGTAACACATCTATACTATTGAAAAAAAAAATTCCTTTCCATCTTTTGCAACAACAGCAAAAAGGGAAGTCTCTTATTTCTTGCTTGACAGTGACTAACTTTACACACACTAACTTCCTTTTCCAAGGACAAGGTACAGTAGTGCTGCCGTGTCGGTTTCAGCTAAGATGCCTTCACAGGATAATGTTCGTCTGCCAAGTTAAAATTCAGTTAACTGTTGTTAAGCATAAAGGCCATATGGGTTTTAGGTGAGGGAATAACTGGCAAGAATGAGGCATGTTTGGAATGTTAGTGGATGTGTGTAGAGTGTAAACTGATATCTCATGCAAAAGTTGTGATCCGAATTGCATCTTGTCTTCTTAATGGGGGAAAAAAAAAATCTTATGAAAGCTGAAAGAGGGAATTTTGAGTCAAACTATATGGTGTGTTGCCAGAGGCGGAAATTTATGAAACACTCTCGTCAGCTCTTCTGGAAACACTACAAAAGAAATTGTTCTGCTTTCTTATTGGTGCTAAAGCCACTAATAGGTGCAGTTTAACATAATACCCTATGAGAATTACCACCCCCAAAGTGAGCTTGCCTTGGAAAGAACTCTGTACAGGCATTTTCTTTTTCCTTTTAAGCTTGTACAAAACACCCAAAGGGGCCATTTCCAACCCAGGCAGTGATCTTTCTCAAGCTTATTCTTTCTCAGATCACAGAGACAATGAGGAATATGCCCTGTTTGCTCAGATCAGTCTGGGTTAGTGTCACTCTACCTGATGGAGTCAGAATTAAAAGGAAAACCATCACCCTCTCAAAGGGCAACATCAGATGTTTTGGGAATGGTTTGATCACTTTTAAATAGGCCATGTGAGAGTCTGTCACCAGACTAAGTTTGAGGACTGTACAAGACAGACTCAGAGAATGGTTACACTGGGTGAAGTAGAACACCCTTTGTAAGCCTCAGGCCTGGGAAATTATTTCAATAGACAATCACGGCAAGCTTGAAAGGCCAAAAATCTGAACAGTGAGATTTTAGAGAAGATATTTTTCCAGACTTCTTTCTGCTGTCCAACACCGCCGCCCAATTACTTACCTCCAGGACAAATTCTTTACAGTTGTTAAGGCTCTGGGCACTACTTCACCATTCAAAATTTCTCAGACCTATTTCCCGCCCCATTCAGAATAACTCCTTCTTCTTCTGAACTCCTGTGCTTATCTGCTACTTTCTTTACTCTCCATGTGGACCAGGTACCTTCTCCTATCTATGGATTGAAGACTCTTGGAGGGCAGAGGGTACGTGGTATGCTGGAAGGGATATCTTCACATAACAACGTGGCATATTTATGTACACTTACAGAAATAGCTCTTTGTAACGCACCTGTGCAAAAAATCATGCGATCACACACATTGTACAAATCCTGTCTCTGCTTGTGTGTTATGAATCATATGGTTTTCCTGACATCTTGCTGTTTTTTTTTTTGTGTGTGTGTGTGTGTGTGTGTGTGTGTGTGTGTGTGTGTGTGGTGAGCCCAGAGAGTTATTTATTTCAATTATATTTCAAGTGGCAAGAACGTTTTCAAAAGACAGGGCAGTTTCCTAAGGAATGACATGTACTCTAACAGAGGCAAACAGTGTAAAGTGCGCTACTTTCACTTAACTGATTACTCATGAAGACAGAGAGTGCGTTTGATTTAAAGAAAAAACAAAACCCTGAACAAATCAGATTTTTATCTGGCTTTGTAGTCCCTTTTTAAAAGTGTTTACTTGCTTCCACACTGTTCCCTAGATTCATTTTGTCCCCTGCGTGTCTCTCCATCATCACCAGAGATGAGGGCGGTTTGAAATGGATGAGTAAGCTTGATGATATGCAAACTCATTCCCCTTTTTGTTCTCTATGGTTACTACTAAAGGATGTCTGAGAAATCTTTGTCATTTTGCTCTTACAAATGATGTCCCGGTTTTTTTTTCCAGTTTAAATAAGACACTAATAAGCTGTTGTAATTACTAAACTGACTGATTGATTGTTACTTTTCTAATGGAGTAAACAGCATGAAACAAATAGAGGGGTATCCTTCAAAGTATTCTTCTGCATAGCTTGAGACTTCATCTTTATTTTGCTGTTGAAAGTGACAGCTTAAAGGGAATAGTCCGATGTTTCATAAGTCACCATGTCTAATCACAAAGCATGGTAAATAACTAAAATCTTTAATTATCTCAAATATAATGAAAAATGTATCAATCAGAGAAGAACTTGACAAGCAAAAGCAAATTAGAACTCTTGAAACAGCGTTCTGCACTTGAGTATGTATGGAATAGTGCAGCTGAGAAAAATACTCCTGTTTCATTAGTTTTCCATTTTTCAACCTCTGAGTGTCTGCTTTCCAGTCTGGAAAATGAAGTCACAAACTCAGACCATTTGTAAGTAATGATCTTTAGGTTTGATAAACTACAATCTTAGTTCCTCAAAACATACATTTGTAAGCCCCTAATTATGGTGTTACTCTGAAATGCATTCTGGATAACTGGGCAGAAAGTCATGGAATTTAAAGAGAGAGGGACCGATTTTGTGGCCCATCTATCAGAAACTAATGTCTTATTCTCAGCTTTTTTTCTGGGTGATTTCTTTCCTAAGCAATGTGTCTTTGGCCACAAGCACTGTTGGTAGGAAGTAAATAATTACATGAACAAAAAGATTTGGATTCTTCTTGCTGACCTAGATGCACTAGGAACAAAATCTAGACCACCTGATAAAAAATGCCACATTGGCACAAAAATGTGAATGTATTTGTTTTAAGGAAGTAGAAACTCATTAATAAACTTCCCAACTAGGTGTGAGCTATTGAATATTAGTCACTGCCTTGTGAGTGACAGGACTGGCTATTCTGCTACTAGTTCCTGTAAAAGCTGAAGCTAAAAGTACAATTCCCACCTACCAAAACGAAGCACGCCACAAGGTAAAGGTCACAGAGATTATTTGGAGGTGCACTATAACCTTCACCTGGCAGTAGGTATAAAGAGGTAAATTCAGTTTGGAGACAGACTTCAGCATAAAAATCAATATCTAGCTGTGTTAGAAGAAAAGGGATACTTTCTGCAAGGGGGTTTTATTCCAAAAGGTTTTGCCTTATTCTTTTAATAAATATTTCCTGAGCACCTACTGTGTCTCAGACTCTGTTCCAGATATGAGACTCAGCACTAAACACGCCAGATAAATTCATTCTCATAAATGTATGGTCTACCAGAGAAATCCAACATAAAAATTATTAATACAATAATCAGTTGTAATTGTGATTATATGACGCGAAGGGAAAGTTAGAGTGTTATGATCGTGTTAAACAAAGAACACCTATCAGGTTAAAGGCGGCTTTCCCTGAGAGATGCTGCTGGAGCTGAAAGTTACAAAATGAATGGGAGAAACATGTGCCAAAGTCTTTGGGACTGAACGAGATTTTTGCTTTTGAAAAACTGAAGAAAGGGCTTTTTGGTCTTTCTCTAGTGAGCAAAAGAAAGTTCCAAGTAGCCATGTTAAAGCCTTGAGGACTTTATTTTGAGAGAATTGGAACATATTCAAGTTATTGCAGCGTGGGAATGACGTGATCAGATCTGCAGTGAATTCCAGGTGGTAGCGCCAAGCAGCTTGGTCCCTAACTCTTTGTAATTACTCACATTCCAGGAGTGGTTAAAGTTTGATATCCTGTCTTTAATAAATAGAAAATATTTTCTTTAGGTATAAAAAAGGAATGCTTGCATTGAGTGTAACTTTTAGGAAAAAAAAATTCAGGCAGAAATTTGAGTGACTCCGATTTACTTAAGAAAGCGGGTTCTACAACCAGATTTACTGGTTTCAGGTTTGGGCTCTGTCACTACCCTGAGCAAGTTACCTAATCTAGTGGAGCTTCAGTTTCCTCATCTATAAAATATGTATAGAACATGGGATAATAATACCACCCTGCTCATGAGGATTAAATGAGTAAATACATGCAAACACTTGAACACTGTAAAGAACTTCATACTGACTCAGAGTGTTCGCGATAGAAGTGATAGTAATACCTAACGCTCTTTTGAGTATTAGAGGACTGAACGTGGATGTCCAATATGTTTCATATTTTTAAATACTTTTTTTGGGAAGGAACAGGTCTTTATTTACAATATTCCAACCTTGGGGAGGCTCACAGCACTTAAGCTTGGAGCCCTCCTTCCCCACAGCACTTCCCTTGTTCCCTAAAAGGTTATAAGCCAATTTTTAAATAATCTTGAGAGTCACAATTATTTTATTGAAATTGAGATGTCTTAAGTTTCAGATCATGGGGAGCAAAGCTATTCCCTGTGATGAAATGTCAGGGAGGCGGAGGGGTGAGGGGAAAAAGGGGACAACTGTACTTGAACAACAACAAAGGAAAAAAAATAAGAGAGAGAGAAAGAAAAAAGAATTAAATAATAACAATAATGTTCATCACATTTCATCATCCCATTGTTTTAATTTGTAATTTCTGATATCGAAATTGTTTTTAAATATTTTAGGCTCACTTTAAAAACCAACAAAGCATTACTGATGAACTTCTACAGTCATCGTGATATGCTTTCCATATAAATGGTTTAAACTTCACTGAAATTTTTCATTACTGTATCCTTTCTTCACTTAATGTTATTAGTCAGCTAGATAAATTATCAAAATAAGGACTGTTATAGACTGAAAGTGTCCTCAAACATATTTTTGTTCCAACTTTAATAAGTCCTGGTTCACTTTAAAGAAACTGAAACTCTGTATATTTTTTCTATTATCTGGATTAGGAATCACCGAATATTGAAATTACATCTTTCTCTTTTCTGCTAAGCCCAGTGCTTCCTTGGTATGGAAAATGATGTAGGTTTATTTCAGAATTGAGATGCTCCTGATTATAATTTTGTTCATTTGTCGTTATTACTAGGAGCGTGTACTTACTGAAATGATTTCATATAGAATTTTAAGTTTATTTTTCCTTAATTGAGTTCTACACACAATGTAATTTAGCTATATTTGGATCATTTTAATTTCAATACATTTCACTCTTCCTGGCTTTTCAAATACTATGTCTACTATTTGTTGACATTGTGGCCACCTCATCAGCCAGTATTATATTTATTTGTCTCCCCTGCCCTTACTGGTGTTAGTTGGGGCTTTCAGAAAACTCTCCTAGATCACGGAAGCTTGGTTCTCAAAGGAACCTTGACACTTTGTGTCAGAACATGACACGTTCTGCTGAACAATCTGCCTACTGGTTTTCTAGGTTTCTGTGTGTTGCTTTCTTTACTCTTACGTATTGTTTATGACACGGTATGAGTGCACTTTACCTCTAAACACTCACCCTTTAGGATCATTTGAACTACAAAAGACGTGAAATATTTTACATCTAACAAAATCTGGTTTCGAGAAAAATGTGATGCTAAATACATTCTTAAGATGGAAAGAAGGTACTTTAACTTGACGTTATAACACAAATGTCTTCTTGACCTTGAATGGAGCACTTTAAGTCAATTGTGTTTAATTCTAGCATAAAACAAACTATTATTCTTTGAGGTGAGGCAGGTGGTAGAAGACTAAAAAATGACAAGTATTTCTCCCTAAGGCAGTGCTTGTTGAAAAGTCACTATCCTGCTGATATTTGTGGATGAAAATGTAGTAATGTCGGCTAAAGTCTAAGTGAATGAATGCCTTGTAAAGCCAGGGTCATGAGGAAAACTGTTTTTCTTTTCCCAGAAGGGGCTTTAGAATGTTCACAAAAGCTCGTCCGTGAAACCGAAGGTGAAAGGTCATATCAGCTGAGGAAACTCTATATGCTGCCTGAAACATTTTCAATTTCTAGGTTTGGCTAGGCAAATTTGTGTAAAGAAAAAAGTTATTTTCTTTAAACTAATCTCATGGCATTTTACAATAGCTCTGCAGATGAGCATGTTCATTTCTAGAAGAACATTAGAATGGACTCATTCCTATGTTTGATTATCAGAATCACTGTCCCTATAGGTAACTAAGATCCAGGTTGTTCCAGTACCCTGCCCCAGGGTAGGCAACTCATTAGAGGCAGGTTTGGGACTTCAACCCCCACATGACCAGAGTTCTAAATCCAGAGCTCTTTTACATTAATAGAGTTCATTCAGGAATGTAAGGAGTGATGAAATGTGTTCAGTTCCCTGACCTCAGATAACAGTCATTCAGTGCTTATAAATATAATTTCTTCCAAATGAAATGTGGGCAAATAATTGTTTCCTGTGACAAGGGAACATTCGAATTGAGGTACATGCATTATGTTATATATCCTAACAGTAACCTCTTCCAACCCTGATTTATCTCTCGTTCCCAGTCCCTCTCACCACGTATTGTCAGCTGTCATTGCCATGTGGCCATAAGTAGTTATTACAGACGGTCATATCTAGGAAAGAGGTGTTCAGAAACATGAATTGTACCTAAGCCCCTGTTTCCATTGTACTGATCAGGTGACTTGATTGGAATACTTTTCTGATGTTAAATCCCTTTAGAGGAAGGTAAGTGCATTAAGTGAGTATACATCCAGGTATTCAATAATGAGTTTTATTACAGCAGTATCTACTGATACGTTATTTCTGAGTTGATGAGAAAAAAATTCAGGCCTGTGCTACATTCAGAATTTAAGATCATTATAAACAGTTAACCCAGGAAAGAAAAGTGCAATGAAACCGAAGCGATTGCATTCACGGGACACTTCTACAGCACTGACCAGTCAGAAAAATATTTTGATCTTTTCTATTGTTATTTTAATTGTAAGCATCCACATTGAATTTTAGGGAAGAAATAAGTTAGAGCCTGTAGAGGCTATGGGAATGCAAAATGGCTTATGGGAGGGGGGATAAAAACAGGACAAGAAAATACTCTTCCTACATTTGGCAAAGGGTAGTTATACTTGTTTTTTCTTAATGATGAAAGCAAGCAGTCTGAGATCCAGCCCTGGGGTGTCCCTACACTTATCTCACCAGCCTCATGTTTCAGAGCACCCCAGGCTCTTCTGTAATTATCTAGAATATGCTAAGTCTCTGTGGCCAAAGCTGTTTCATCCTTTCTGCGGTCAGATCAGCTAGTCTGTAATGAACCTGAATATATCCCAGTGACACTTGTTGGTAATTTTCCTGGGCCAAGGCAGTGAGTCTTCTGTTTGAAAGTTATTTTATAAGAAATGAGGCATCGGTTTGAATTCAGAAGAAGTTGATTGTTTTACTTTATCAGGCTTACAGTAGATATCACACAAATTGTGGTCATTTTCATCTTTTATATTTTGTGGAAAATGAAATACCTTTTACAGATGTGATAGGAGAATTAGAAAATAATTTTCATTCACTCATTCATTCATTCATTCATTCATGGCTACAGAGTATGTTAATGTTATCCAGAGATCAAGATACCTAATGGTTAGAAAGGGAGAGTCTACTTCCTATTTCATTTCAAATATCCTAATAGCCTTTGTTATGTGAGAAACATATGGGACAAAGGGGATGCCCCCATAGAGTTCTTTCAAGGGCAGTTTCTATGACTGATATGGTTCTAACTTCTGAGCCTCTTCTGTCATTGTAAATAGACATTAAATTAGCATCCCAGCATAATGCACATTTCTCTGCTCTGTGTTTATGGAATGACTGACAGTAAAGAAGGGGCAGAAGTGCTACTCCCTTCACTCCACTAGCTTCACTTCACTGTGGTGGAAAGTAAAGGACGGATATTAGGCACGTTAACCTGGCACAGAGCCAGTTTCACAGACGTGCCGAGCACCAACCAGTCCAGGAGCCCTGCACTTGGTCTAATGCTCTGCTGTCGCTGTTTTGGAGCCCTTAGTAATTTATGAGCAAGAGGCCCGCATTGTCATTTCCCAGTGAGCCCTGGAAATTGTTCTGTGGGTCCTGCCTGTGTAGCACTTGTTCTTCTTGGCTGTGTTGGTCTGTCGTCACCTCCAACCATACACTGTCAACATGTCCACTCTCTCTTCAAGTCAAAGAATAAGCAAATAAGCTTTGTTGTTATTAACTACATGTGTTCTAAATGAACTTCTAAAGCACTGTTTCCCAAGGCAAGTTTATAACATTGATTTTTAATAAAGCTGTGAAAAGTACCCAAGTGGATTTCCAATAATACAATTCTTTCTTTGATGGGTTTGTTGTTTGTGTTTTCAGCTAATTCAAAGTCCATAGTTTTGATTTTATGCTTTTTAATTTATTTTTAAGATTATTGAACATACTACATGGCTTATGTTTATTTAAAGTAAAATTTGAGAAAAATTTAAACTGAAATGTATTTTTTCATTCTTACCTTGGATACTCAGCAGCTTTGACCAAGCCTGAGTAATCTAGCTTTAAGTTATAAATTGAGGCATTTGCTTTGAAAGCAAATCCTGTTGTGGTCAAGTAAAACATTTCACTTGAAGCTGTATGGAATTAAAAATTACAGCACTCACCCCTGGCTGGTATTGCTCAGTGGACTGAGCACCGACCTGTGAACTGGAAGGTTACAGGTTCGATTCCTGGTCAGGGCACATGGCTGGGTTGCATGCCAGGTCCCCAGTTAGGGGAATGTGGGAGGCAACCAGTGGATGTTTCTCTCCTTCTCTTTCTCCCTCCCTTCCCTTCTTTCTAACAATAAATAAATAAATGTTTTTTAAAAAATCATGGCACTGAAAATCATATTATTAATGACTTTTGGGATACAGTTTCTGCTGCTTTGGGGCCACCCAATATGTTCAGTCCAGGGGTCTCCTTTGTGCCTCTAAGATAAATGGAGTTTCCATTTGTCTTACGAGAAGCACTGAGTGTTTGCTCATTGGCTTTTAAAGCTGGATCCCAAAACTTGACTCTTTACACATGTTGAAAAGAAAATTCAAAGGGCCATGTTTCTTTTTTCTCATCCAAGCCCACAATTAGCTTCAGTTCCATTCTGGATGGCTAGAAGGAGGAGGAAGGGGTGGTCCAGCAGGCATTTTACTGCCTGTGAGAAAGTGCTCCTCCAAGTCTCTTTGTCCTGTTGGTCAGGGATGGCTGCCTCCCTAATTGTACTGCTGTAGGGAAGCACGTGCCTCCAGGAGCATTATCTGATTCCCACAGGACGTTCAGAAGTGCTTTGTATATTGACCCTTAACTTGAACACAAATATCTTTTCAATCCCCTTCTTAGGTTCTCGCCACATGCTTGGAAACCTAACAGCTTTAATTTAGCCAGGGGTGTGGATGCATTTGGATGGGCCTCGGGTTCTTTTCCCCCCTCTAGTTGTCTTACCTACATTTTTGCTGTACTTGTCAGCTGAGGTGCAGGAGAAGAGATGTAGAAGTCAGAGGGGAGAGGAGGCGAGACAAGCAGCTGCTCTTGTCAGCATGGGGATAAGTGTAAAGAGATGAATAGTTATCTGAAGAGCAAATGGGGACGTGGCATCCAGCAGTGGAATGTGAATGTATAAATGTAATGGAATGAGCCGGCGACCGTTAACATTTAGACAGATGCTCTCTGGACTGAATGGAATGGCAGAGTTCATTTCTTCTCCCCACATGAAGTGAAATGCATAAGGTTTAGTAAAATACTTGTATTAAACATTAAGTTTAATTCCATCTTTTAAGCGTCTATTCCTTTATGAGCTTTTTCTTCTCCATTGTTTTATGTAGTCTGAGTCTCAGTTTTATACAGGATGAGACAGAAGTAAGTTTACCGTTGTATGTGAAACATAGAGTTTATTCTTGTATTATTGTTTATTAATTATTAAATTTTCTAATGAATGACTGTAAACCTACTGTATCCCGCTCTGTATTTCAGCTGAAGAGCCAGACAACTCATGTCCTTGAGAAAATAGGCACCAAAGCACCACAGCACCGCCTTCTTCCCCTCCTCCTTCCTGCTTTTCATTTGGCCTCCCTTATTAACTGGCAGAAATAATGAGATTTCCATGTGTCCGGAGGTTTCACAAAGGAAAAACTGTATACTAGGGCCCCTTCTGGAAATGTGTCCAATTTGACTAGGTTTAGGAATGACTTGAATGATCTGATCAGGCTGACAGTTGTGGTGGCCTGGGCAGGGCCCTGGACTCTGAACCAGAAGATTTTGTTTCGGAATCCCCATTCTCTGCCTATTAGTCAATGCTCAAGTAAATTGCTTCCCTTCTCTGACAGCAATATAGTAAAGTTGTTTTGCAGATTAAATAAAAAGAAATTAATCCATTCTTTCCATAAACATCTTATTGGGTACCTCCTCTGGGCTCAGCTCTGTTCACGTAAAGGCATCTGGCAGAAGAGCTACATGAGCTAATGCACTTCTGAATTATATTGAATATAGAATATTAATCAGAGCTATGAGGTATTGCTTACATATATTCTACTCTAAAAAAAATAAACTGCTAGAAAATTAAAGAACAGATTAAAAATTAGGTTGTGTTTGTACTGGCATGTTACTTTTCAAAATACACAGTTGGCTCCAACCCTGCTGCCCATGCCCCTCCAGCCTTTAAGAACTATCCCTTGGGGGTGACTCTAGATAGCCTGGGACAGAATTTAGAGTTATAAAACTATATAGTGTATATGTTTCATATACAATAATTTGATGCTTAAATACCCTCAAGAGCACGTCTACCCAGTGGTCTCTTTCTGAACAGCATGGCAGAAGAAAAGGAAAAAATAAAGGAAGATAAGGAGGTATTCATTTATTTTAAAGAATTCCTGAGCAACTACTCAGAATGGGGCACTGTGTACCCCGTTTGTGAGTAAGAACATATTCTACTTTCAAACGCTCTTGAGAAGGCTACAGTCTCCAAAGGTTGCATACAGGCTGTGTGATCATTGGAGGTCATACAACACACACAGGCATGTCTAAGGCTTCTCTTCTTCCTAATTGTGTAACGCCAATTGGTCATTTTACCTTGACTGTTAGGGACCTAAGGTCGAACTCTGTGGAATGCATGCACCAAATGATGCCTTTTTAGGAGCATTGATCTGCCGCTTAAATGGCTAACATTGGGGTTTCTGGGTGTCCTGCAGCCACAGTACACAAACCTGGGGCTCCTGAACAGCATGGACCAGCAGATTCAGAACGGCTCCTCGTCCACCAGCCCCTACAACACAGACCACGCGCAGAACAGCGTCACGGCGCCCTCGCCCTATGCGCAGCCCAGCTCCACCTTCGACGCCCTCTCGCCATCACCTGCCATCCCCTCCAACACCGACTACCCGGGTCCGCACAGCTTTGACGTGTCCTTCCAACAGTCTAGCACTGCCAAGTCAGCCACCTGGACGGTAAGAGCACCGAGACCCAATAGACAGGCCATTAAACCTGACCTCAAGTAAAAGGGCCATCTTTAACAACCCCCCAAAGGCTTCTCTCCCTTCAAAGCTGAGAGATCCATATTGAATGGTGGAAAATTTTCCCTGTCCTCTGAGGGCATTTTGTGTCTGAATATTTAACACTGAAATCAAGAGAGAAAAAGTGCCATTTAGTGGGAAAAGCCCGGATCGGGGAACCAAAGCCTTGTGTTCTGGCGCACTCCTAGCCGTTTCAGCAGATGTGTTTGTTCTTGTCTGATTCACGCTGCTGGGAAGTTCTTTGCGTGTTAAGTTTTTTGAAAAATGTAAAGCATTATGCCAACAAGAATTATCATAATCATAGGATATGTGTTTGCAGTCCCTAGAATGTAGGATGGTTACCAGTTTCATATTTTGAAAAAGTAAACATTAAGGGGTGATTTATAAAAATAAAGAATAAAACCAGAAATACATTATCTATAACAAGAAATTAAAACCTCGTTATTAATGAAGGCCTAATTAATTAATGAAGGTTGTTTATACATGTAGGTTCTATAACATGAATTATACTTTATTGATACATATGTATATTACTTAGGAACATTTTTCCCCAAAAGGAAGCCTCTAAAATTATGTATTAGAGTACTGAATTGATCCAAAAATATTCCGTTTTAAAACACTGTAAAAAAGTTTCCATATATAGCTTTTCTAAGAAAACATGGAAATATTTTCAAAAATTCAAAAGGTACATGAATGTTCAAAGTTTATTTTGTAATGGATTGTAATATGAGTAAGTCCAAATATAAGGGAGGGGACTGGTTTTAGCTGGTTGATCAAAGAATGCCCCAGACCAGAGCAGCGTGCATGTTTGTCAAACAATTTAATGTTTTCATGAATTATAGAAATGCTTCCAAATGTCATCATCTTGTTGAGAAGTAGCTTTAAAATTGTTTTAACAGGGTTTTCCCCCTCCCTGGCAAATAGGCTTCTTTGGAAAGCATTCTCTTTTTGGGTTATAGTATCCACTCACCACAGGCTTTATTCCAATTGAAAAGAGTTTATGAAATAATCTGCGTCCGTAACACTGCATTCCAACATAATTTCACACGTGCTCTCGTTTTGGCCTCACTTCTTTGCGGGCCGGGTAGAACACATTTTATAACTCCCATTTTACTCTAGGGGAAAGCTGAGCAAGGTGGAGGTCAGGTGAGTTCCCTAAAGTTAAAGAGGCTTTTGTGTAACTGGACCTGTTTCTGACTCTGCTTTCCCCCACTAAATTGTATCCTTTCTTTTTTCACCATTTCACATCAGGATGTCCCATATATCTAAAAATTTATTTCAGTGCTTTATTTCTATGATTTGAGAAGCGATTTTGTCATGGTTCACACTTCAACTGTGATGTCTAAGTATTAGCTTAAAACTTGATCTCTCCTTCATGTGTTATTTATCAATGGTGTCATAATCTTTAGTTTCTTTTATAGTAACAATCCTGGAGATGGACACTAAAGGTGAGTAAACGTAGAGAGTCTGTAGGCCTTAAATAAATGCTGGTTGATCAATCTAAGTGATCTTTTGCTGAAGAACCAATCAAATAAGCATGTCATAAATAGAGCATTGATGTGTTTTAGAGTGTCACCAGTTGGACATTTGTAATCACTGTTGTTCAAGGCTGTTTCTTGTTTGGCATACTCAGGCACAGTTCCACATTAAAAGTAAGCACTTCTGGAGGGATGATGGGCAGATTGGGGCCACTAAATGATTAATCATTTCTCTTCTAAAATGGCTTAAGAACTATAAAGATGGAGGTTGATACAGGTACAACATCCTATCCAGTCTTCCTCTTTCCTTCCTCCCTGCCTCCTCATACAGATATTTGAAGGCTTTCTTTCAGATTTAGCACAGTCCTCAACCATCTTTAATCACAGCCCCTCTCTTAGAGAAGTAAATTGTCTCACAAGAAAAGTTTGGAGATTTCTACACCATATTCCGCAACACCTATTTCTTAGGCATTTGTGCACTTTAAAGCAATTTTTCAGAATAAAATACTATATTTTAAAACTGCCCACAAACTGGAAGCAGCTGAAGCAGCTGTCTTTAGATAGAGGCCACACTTATTGCACACTATTCTGCTGATTCTTTAACAAAATCTTTTTAGTATCATTTTATCACTTGTCATCCTTTCGTGTCGAGTTTTTTCTTTAATTTCTGGTTTACTTAGAATTACTGCCAAAATGTAATTAATATATTTAAAGTATATATGCATATTTTTCTTTGCTTTCTCTATATTTTAAATAACAAATGTGATTGTGTTTCTAGTTTCATAAAAATATGGTATTTATTTTAAACTTCTTCCAATGAAATGAAGTGTGATAATGTTGTTCCATATTCTCTGT
>VMDR010015383.1:0-22374 GCA_007922815.1 Macrotus californicus | reverse complement strand
CTGTCCTTGGAAGATCTAGGCTTACGTGGTCCTTGGAGTTCACATTTTAAGAAAAAAAACAAAAAAACATCAAAACCCCCTCTTTCCCTCCCTTCCAAAGTCCTAGAGAAACCTCTAGCCCAGTTTGGGTGATGTACTAAGTCCCAAGCCAGTCCACCTGGGCCATGCCCTCTGTGGTTTGAGTGGTCCAGAGATGTTATAGGAGCTAGAATCTGAAAAATCATGCAAGTCTGTGGTGGGGCTCTGCCAGCAGAGCACCCCCAACCCCCTCCCCGCCGCCTCCTGCCACTGTCCTCCATGGAAGGGAATAAGTCTACCAAGACATAATCTGCCTGGGGAGGAAAGGTGGCTGATCTCTTAAAGGAGAAGAGCCAGGAGCTTTTTCCTCAATGGGCTTTTATTGGCTTTAATTTGCATAGGAATACAGGGCGTATATATGGAAAATCTCATCAATCATTGTCAGGCAGTAATGATCAAACAATAGATAACATTAAAAAAAACTCTGAGGGCTTATTCTGAGTCAGGGTCAGATAGTTAATGGACCATAAAACTTTGGGGAAACAAACTCATTCTATGCTTGGACCCTTATCATTTAAATTGAGGGTATAAACAAAGCAGGTTTCACAGGATTTTATGCATTCTTTCCTAGGCCTGATCGCCCTTTCCAGCACAGGGCAGTACCCACCTCCAGCATTGTTTCAGGCTTAAGTCAGGCAGGGGAAGTAAGGCAGCCAAGAGATTAGGAGACTTCTCCCAGATAGTATGAAGACTCAGACTCTGTCAAAGCTGAGGGGTGAGGGTCCATCACCCCCTTTTTCTGTAGCCCCCCCCACCAAGTCCTTCCCTGGGGGCCTCTTTGAGACCATGCCTGTCTTAGGTTGTCTCGCCCTTGAGGCATCTTACCCGTCATTGGCTAACTGGCCATCCACCTGGGACCAAATAGGGTGAAGTAAAGGGGGCAGAGGCAGCACCCCTGCCAGGGAGATAAGTTTTGCCTCCTTAGTGGTTTATAGCCCCAAAGTCTCTCACTCAGCCTTAGCCATGGGTGGTTATAGCTTCTGAAACCAGGCCGGGGCGGTTCCCAACAGGAGTCTGGGCTGTGAGTTTCTAGAAACACTAGCTCAAAGTCTGTAGCTCAGCAGTGATAACCTGAGGTGTTTATCAATTCTTTCTAGGGTAAGGTTATTATATGCCATACCTTCTTGCATGGAATACAATTACTGGACATCAGGATTTATCCATCAAATTGGAGGTGTGTGTACAATCCAAGGATGTAGGTGTTGGATGCAGCAGGGGGTGGCCCTATAGTTGGTCTAAAAAAGTCCTAAGGAAATGGCATAGCTTTTCCCTCTGAGGTGGCTGTTTTGTTTTGTCCGCTCAGCACTCGCTTCTCCTTTCTTTGGTACCAGTATCCTGATTTCCTTTGAGGATTTCTTCTTCCCCATTGCAAGGCAATTTTAGCAGGCCAGTACAATTAGATGCCTTCTTCTGTCCTAACCAAAGGGATTTGTGGGTGACCCGAGCTAGGCCAATGACACTCACTATCCTTATACATTGAGTAGATTAATATATGAATGGGAGAATAATAGCTCATTCCTACTGCTGGTGGCATCCTTTTAAGAATGCTAAGTAATTCCTGCTACCTCTACAGCTTTACCTGGTTCCTCTTTTCCTAAATGTGGCTTTCCAGCCCTTCTGTGTGAGTTGCTCATATATTTCCAAAGGATTAATTTTCTGTGTGAATTGGAAACAATTTCTGTGCTTGCAGCCAAGGAGCCCTAATTGATATAGAAATGAGGGCCAGAAGTAGGATGCACCAAGTCACAGAGACTGATGTGCAAAGTTATCTAGGTGAGGGAGGATGGAGGACAAAAAAGATGCATCTGTCCAGGGCTGAGAAGTCGGCCATCATTACATACAACAGGAGAAAATCTTATTAATCTCTAGCCTGCAGTTAGTCTGGGACTCAATCCACATGAGTCTTTCAGAGACATAGAAAAAAATGTGAAGGTGTTAACTTTTTTAAAGTATATTTTATTGATTATGCTATTATGGTTGTCCCATTTTTTTCTCCCCATTATGCCCCTTGGCCCTGCAACCCCCTCCCATCAGCACTCCCCCTCCTTAGTTCATGTCCATGGGTTGTACATGTAAGTTCTTTGGCTTCTCCATTTCCTATACTATTCTTAACCTCTTCCTGTTTGTTTTGTACCTACTAATTATGCTTCTTATTCCCTGTACCTTTCCCCCCATTCTCCCCTCTTCCCCTCCCCACTGATAACTCTCCATGTGAACTCCATTTCTGTGATTCTGTTCCTGTTCTAGTTGTTTGCTTAGTTTGTTTTTGTTTTTGATTTTTATGTTCAGTTGTTGATAATTCTGAGTTTGTTGTCATTTTACTATTCATAGTTTTGATCATCTTCTTTTTCTTAGATAAGACCCTTTAACATTTCATATAATAAGGGCTTGGTGATGATGAACTCCTTGAACTTGACCTTACCTGGGAAGCACTTTATCTGCCCTTCCATTCTAAATGATAACTTTGCTGGACAGAATAATCTTGGAGGTAGGTCCTTGCCTTTCATGACTTGGAATACTTCTTTCCAGCCCCTTCTTGCCTGTAAGGTTTCTTTTGAGAAATCAGCTTCTACAATTATGGGCACTCCTTTGTAGGTAACTCTCTCCTTTCCTCTCACTGCTTTTAAGATTCTCTCTTTATCTTTCATCTTGGGTAATGTAATTATGATGTGCCTTGGTGTGTTCCTTCTTGGGTTCAACTTCTTTGGGACTCTCTGAGTTTCCTGGACGTCCTGGAAATCTATTTCCTTTGCCAGATTGGGGAAGTTTTCCTTCATTATTTGTTCAAATAAGTTTTCCATTTCTTGGTCTTCTTTTCCTTCTGTCACCCCTGTTATTCAGATGTTGGAACGTTTAAAGTTGTCCCAGAGGTTCCTAAGCCTCTCCTCATTTTTTTGAATTCTTGTTTCTTCATTCTGTTCTGGGTGAATGTTTATTTCTTCCTTCTGTTCCAAATTGTTGATTTGAGTCCTGGTTTCCTTTCCTTCACTGTTGGTCCCTGTATATTTTTCTTTATTTCAATTTATGTAGCCTTCACTTCTTCCTCTATTTTGTGTCTGTACTCAATAATTTCTGTGAGCATCCTGATTACCAGTGATTTGAACTCTGCATCTGATAGGTTGCCTATCTCCACATCACTTAGTTCTTCGGGAATTTTGATCTGTTCTTTCATTTGGGCAATACTTCTTTGTATCAGTGCAGCTGTTATGTTGTAAGGGGTGAATCCTTAGGTATTCACCAGGGTGGGGCAGCCCATGTAGCTGTCTTGTGGTGATGTATGTGAGAGAGGGGTCAGAGAGGGAACAGTGTTGCCTGCTGGGCTTTCTGCTGGCTTTCAGTAACTTCCCCTGCTACCCACAGGCAAATGTGGCCTTTCTGGTGCAGATTCCTGGGTGGGTAGGTTTGTATACATTCTAGGAACCTGCAGGTCTCTCCAGTGAACTCTCCTGTGAAGCTGGGAGTTTCTCCTGCTATTGCAACCCCCAGGAGTTTTTACCACCAGAGGTTTTGAAGCTTTATTTCCTCCCGCTGGAACCCTGGGTTGTGTGGTCTGTCTTGCTCCCTGGTTGTTCCTCCTGGTTTATCTGTGCACGAATGTGGGACTGCCCGGTCCCCCAGCCGCCACCTGGCCTGCCCTATCCTCCAGCAACCAGTCAGCCAGCTACCGCCTTGCCATGTATTCTTTCCACCCCGGCTGCCCATCTCTGCCCCTCCTACCAGTCTAGATGAATGTTTCTTCTTTAACTCCTTGGTGGTTGGACTTCCACACAGTTCTATTTTCTGGCAGTTTTGGTTGTTTTACGTTTTTTAATTTATTGTCCTTCTTTTGGTTGTGCAAGGAAGCAAAGTGTATCTGCCTACGTCTCCATCTTGGCCAGAAGTTCTGAAGGTGTTAATGTTTTTTTGCCTACATCTTGCAATCTTTAGTAACACCCTAGAAGAAATTGATACAATGAAACAG
The DNA here is from genome assembly GCA_007922815.1 of Macrotus californicus. Lineage (NCBI taxonomy): Eukaryota > Metazoa > Chordata > Mammalia > Chiroptera > Phyllostomidae > Macrotus > Macrotus californicus. The sequence goes on along the minus strand of VMDR010015383.1, from coordinate 18,335 downwards.
AAGCTCATTTTGATAACAGTGAAACTTTAAAAAAAAAAAGGCTTTTCTAGGGACACTGATTGGAACCTACAAATAGGATGACTTAAAGCGTGGCTCTCCAGAGCCTTGGATAGTTGGAAAAGCTAACTTTTCTGCCTAGTGATAAAGTTAGTGTGATCAGAGGAAGGAAGGCAGGAACCACAGAAAGAATAAGATTGCCTTTGGGTGAAGGTGGATCCCCAGTGCCCTTGCATGGAGCTCTCATCATCAGGCATCTGATCATCAAGGCAGATAATGACACCCACGGCAAAGATGCAGTTGGGCTATAGTTTGGAGACAAAAGTCAGACTGGGAAAGACTCTCCACCCCATGTCCCTGTTTATAATTGCTCTAGACAGAGGCTAAGGAGATGGACAGACACTGAATTTGCTTCCAGGAAAGCAGAACCCTTAAATAGGTGTTTAGATTCTGGAATTGACCAGAAGCCTCCTAGAGATGAAAGGTCTTCTCAGATAGACTCAACCTTGGCAAAAATGTCCTGTGATCAATGGTCAAAGGTTATCACCCTGGAGGGCAGATCAGGATACCCACTTCTCTTTCAGGGAACAGTCATGGCTATTTCTTTTTAGCAGGATATGTTATGGGCAATGGTGGTGAGATAATGTGGATTTTTTCTACCCTTTTCCAAGTAAGGGGTCTTTACTGTAGTTTCTCATTCTCTCTCCAGTATTGCCATAGGTTAATTTGGTAATATAGTCATGGGTTGTGGGGCCATCTAAACCTGACCAAGAAAAGTGCACACCTTGGATTTGGAGCTGAATGTGGTAATCTGATGAGGTTTTTGGCAGCGTTTACTAGGGAAAAGACTGCATTTGGAAGCTGGACAGCAAAGGTGTATACTTTGGTGAACATTTGTAACTTTTTGATATCCCCGTCTCTCAGATCTGTTTCCTCTTTTTTAAACTACTGAAGCCCTGATTCTGTTGGAAGGAACACCACCTCACTCTGTCAGTCTGCGAGGTCTGGATGTGGCTTCTCTCCTGGTTCTAAGGATGGAGCATGTGACCCAAGCTTCTTTGGTCAGCATTCTGCATATCCCTCCCAAGGGAACCGGTTCAAAGTCGGCCCCCTGGTCAAGCAACTTCCTCCTGACTTTGGGAACTACTTAAGTCTACTCTGTCTTTGAACTGGAACAATTGGGCGGGGCTGACTTCATTTTCAGATTGATCAGATAATACCCAGTTCCTGATTGTCACCTGGTGTTCTATGTTCAGATATTTTCTGGCCACCAGCTTTGGGGCTGTCAGACCTGCCCTCCCTTAGCTAGGTCAGTGGGTATGCAACCCAAGCCAGGATAACTGGACTCTCTCCCTCTGGACTGTGATTCTTGGGTGGCATGCTGCAAAGGCAGGAAAGACAGATCAGTCCCTTCACTAAGCTGTGGTGCCTTTACCAGACTGTCGAGCAGTATCTGCTGCACGGACCCTGGCCTGACTGTCTTTGTCCAAGCCCGGTTCTGCAGCCTTCCTATCAATTCTCTGGCCATTGTCATTCCAGTATATTCCTTTGCTGCTAAATTCATCCAGAGTTGGTTTCTGTGGTTTGTAACCCCAAGACCACCAGCTCATTTGCCCTTGATTTTTCCAGGTAATTGCTCATTCCCTTCACACATGCCCTAGATTTAAGTTTTAGCTATATTTCATTTACATAGCAGTGCTGGAGGAAAGGGTGAGAACATAAAGTTTTCTTGGGATGACCCTGTCTGCAATCCTAGAGAGCACTTTGAGAACTGCCTGACTTTGTGAATGGTACATCATCTTAGGGTGATGGTAGCTCTTTATGAGGGAGGGCAGGGACTTGTTTTGTTCACAGATTTGTCCCCAAAGTCTAGCCTAGCGTCTGGAATATATTGGTGTGTTTGGTATACATACACTGATGTTATTCTCCCTTTGTCTTGTCACAGTAGGTTCATTCATTCATTTAATAAGTGCTTATCATTCCCATCAGAGTGTATGGTGAGCGATACAGACATGGCACTTACCCTCAGTGGGACCGACTTGTGGCTGTAGCTGTTTAGCTCAGTCGTGATGGTTTGATTAAAATGCTTTAATTGTTGAGAATTTGATACTTAAAATGCAATCATATAGCAATAATACAGGCTTATTCTTCTGGAGAAGAGGAAAACTTATTACCCTGAGTAGGAGAAGTAAATCTGAAAAAGCCAGAGTAGAAGGCATTTCTAACGGAGCAATATATCAATTATAGGCCATCTTTTTTAAACAGCTACTTCTGTATCAGTAGCATAGGTTTGGAGGATTCTTTTGGTGTCGTCTGCACTAATTTTGGAGTCTATGACTCAGGTCTCTGGGTTGACAAGGAAGAGGCAATATTGTAGGTTTGGATACAATCATGTTCTAAAACAAAAATTGAGAAATTTTACTTTCCAAGCATATATTTCCCCTAATTTTAAAATGTAAACATTTACATGCAAGTTTAACTTAAATAAATAAAATATTTAATAAATATTAAATTTACCACATCGGTAATTAAACAATTAATAATCAAATAAAATTAAATAATAAATATTTTAAAGAAAATAATTAATACTGATTGCATATTTAAAATATATTCATTAAAATGAATAGCTCAGGAAATGTAGACTTAAGTTCACGGTGCTAAATTTTTCATTGTTGTGTAACAGATTACCACCAACTTCTCAGTTTAAAACAGCATTAATGGGTTCCTTCACGGTTTCTATAGGAAAGAAACCTGGACATGGAGGGTCTGAGGCAGCAGAAGTTCAGTGTGGAGAGTGTTTAGAGAATAAGGGGCTAAGGAGGTGGGGACAAGTGGCAAGTTACCTCACAAACAAGGTGACAACAGTTGTGGAGGCATGGTGAAGCGTTCAGAGCTCATTTTAAGAGCATTAGAAAATCACGTTGGTGTTTTAATCAGGAAAGGGCCAGATTTACTTTAGGTGGAGACTGTGGCAAAATCCTGTCTTGAGCAACTGCATAAATGCTGGTGACTTTGGGAAAGTTAGGGAATACAGAGAGGAGGAGCAGGGTTTTTGGGGGGCGGGGGCAGAATGATAAGAGACTCAGGTTTGACTATATTTTATTTGAAGTGTCTGACATCCATACAAATGAAGATGTCCAGTGAACAGTCGGATACTGGCTGAAATTTGGGGAAAGAGATCTAGGTTGGAGATGTAGGCAGGCAGGGAGATGAAGGGATCTTAACCTTTTTTGTGGGTGGGATAGTGGTCAGAAGGTCATGCTTTGCTAATCTAAAATATTAAAACACCTCTTCTAAAATACATATATATATGTGTATATATACACACAGAATGCTGGATGAAAATGGTAGGGATCAACAGACTACCAGACGATGAAACATGAATTCCAGGTTAAGAACCTCAACTATCAGTGAAGCTAAGGAAGCGGGTAGCATTGCTCAAGGAGTGTTCACTGGGAGAACAGAAACTTAGGGCTGATTACCCAGAGGCAGAAGAGGAGCCTGTAGCAGAGAAAATTGGTAGGTGAAGAGTTAATAAAGACAAAGGAAGAAAATATTTGAAGATGGCTAGAGTAGGGGCCAACTTGGTTGAAAACTGAGAGATTCAGAAAGGCAAGAACTAACAGGTAGCCTTTGCAACATTCTTAACAAAAAGTGTGTGCTGTGATAACCTAGGGGGGAGCTTCTGCAAACCACAGATCCCTAGGTCCCCATCACCACACTTTTGAATCAGAATCTGATAAAGTACCACTAGTTCATGGAACGTTGGAGATTGTTAGCAAACTTGGCTGGAGCAGTTTCAGGAAGTGTTAAGAAGACCAGTATGTAGTTATTTGGGATAGGAGAGCCTGGAGTAAGTTCAAATAAGCTAATAGTTTAATGATACAAGAGAAGATGGAACCATCAGTGGGGTGGTTCCTAAGGAGACAGAAAGAGGTAAGACACAAGAAAAAGTGGGGGACCCCTTTTCTATTTTAATAGATGCAAAGAGAGATGAAACAATTGAGTGTAGATTTTGTTTTGGCAGGTTTCAGTTTCCTTTGGAAAGTAGAAGAGGCCGTTCGCTGAGAATTTGGAATGCATTCTCCATTAATAAAACTATTACTTGGAAATTATTATCCATATCTTTATATTAAAAATACACTTTTATATTTCCATTGATATGACCCATGAAGACTCTTATTTGCATGACAATGGGCTATATATAACAGGGATGTATGAATAAATGAATGAATGAATGAAGTACAGCAAATGATTATCATTCCAGGATATTTGTATCTGACCTTGAATTCAGTAGGATTGAGATACTGAAGGCATGCTTTGTCAAGATTCTCCTTGGGGAGATATTAATTCACACATCCATTCAGTCGATATTTATTAAGCACCTACTATATTCCAGCTATTGCTTTAGATGCAGACGATAAAGCTGGGTATAAGACCAGTTCTCTGTCTGCATAGAGTTTACCTTGAGATGGAAGCAACACAAAAGAGCAACAAATAATAACATTTCAAAACAACACAGCAAAAAATAATAAAATTTTCCAAAAAGTGGGGTTAGGGGATGGGTATGGTTGTGTGGGTTTCCATTGGGGTGGGTGGTGCAGGAAGGACTCCCTGGAAGTGACAGTTGAGACTTGAATGAAGAGAAGCTGGCAATGACGATAAGGTCTGGAAGGGAGCTTTGGAAGTAGAGAAATAGTGAGTGAGAGGAGAGAGCCCACTGGTGTGCATGAGAAAGGGCCCACAGGCCATATTGTGGGGAAGCAGAGTGAGAAGTGGGGACAGTGACAGGCGTCTTAAGCACATGGATGTTAAAGTACTTTCTGACTGCTCTGTGAAGTATAGACAAAGGGACAGAGCACTGCTTTACTTTATTTTATCGTCACAAGGCAAGACTTTCTTGCATCTCATAAATCCTCAAAGGGCTGCCTACCTGTAATGAACTCTTCTCAGATTTTCCGGCAGCTATTATCTTAGGTGAAAGACAGGTTCATCAGTCAATGTGTTGTTGGGTGCATTAGGGTGACTGACCCTGGCAGCCCGAGGGGCCCTTCTCACAGGCCAAGGGAGGCAGGCCTCCTTTGGTGAGTGCAGGTGATGCTCCCAGGTCCCTGCCTCCCGTAGTGCTTGTCCTTTCAACCCCTGAGTTGCTTCTATCTTTTTTGCTTCCTGGTAGCCCCTCATCCTGCCTCCTCCCAGGGGTGCAATTTTCTGGTCCCCGCAGGATTTGAAGTGAGCATGTTTCTATCAGCGTTTCACTAGCAGTTGGCACTTGGAGATCCAGGTCCAAAACCCACCCTCTGGCCTTCGCCCCGGAAAGGGGGCGGGTGGGGAGCGGCCACCTTATCTCCCGGGCTCCGCCTCCAGAGGGCTGAGAGCGAGTTCCCGAGCGCCGCGCTCTGCTCTGGCCGCGGCGGGGAGACGGGGCTCGGGGCGGAGGGCAGCGAACCCGCTTCAGCCAAGTTTTTGTCCGGGTTGGGGCTGGTCACCACCTGGGACACCCTGTACCCCTGGTGGAAAAGGCAGCTGGCTGCGACTGCAACCCCGACCCTGGACGCAGTGCCAGGTAAGGTGACACCTATTTCTCCCCTCTCCCGGCCGGAATGACAAATGGGGGCTTCAGGGTTGGCCCTTCCGGAGTTGCAGTTCGGCATTTGAGGGTGCAGTTTACTCCCCGCGCTGCAATGCTTGGTGAACCGGGAGGTAGATTCCGCGTGCAGGCTGGAGGCTGGGGTGTCAGCGTTTGTCTTGCAAAGTTACTTGGGTGTTAATGACTCTAGAGGTTCGCTAGGCGCTGATTTCTGCTCGGAGTGTTTGGCCGGAGAGAAAGAATAACATTGGGGGATTTGCTTCCCTAAACTCATCTTCCTCTATCTCCTTGGAAGAGGTTGTGGTATCTACACGTGGTGCGCCCGGGAGCGGTGAACTGGGCGCGAAGGGCAGGGGACTGTGTGAGGTGGACCAGAGGTTCTTTATGCTGGCCGCATAGTAGGCTCACTAGGGAGCTGTAAAAAAAAGTTCAGTGCTTAAGCAGCAACCCAGACCAATGAAATCACAATCTCTGGGAGTGGGACTTCGGACATCTACGTTTAAAAAGCTTCTCAAGTGAGTCTCAGGTGCAGTAGTTTGGGAACCAATGAGTTAGAACAGTGGTTTTCAGAGTGTGCTCTCTGGCCTGCATCCCCTGGGAAGTTTTAGAAATGCAAACTCCAGAGTCGGGCTGAAACGCTGGGACTAGGGCCTAGCGCTCCGGTTTGCTGAGCCCTCCAGGTGATGCTGGAGCTTGCTCACTTTGGAGAACTTGGGTTGGATCTCGGTTAAGGTAAGGGCCAACACCTGCAACTGCCCCTCCCAGAGGGAGGAGGCAACAGACCATTTTTGGAAAATCGAAGGTGTACCATGGACTGTGCAGGGTTCTGTGAAGGACAGAGGCTTAAACATCATCTTGAGTAATTTTTACGTAGTAGATTAACATATTTGCTTTAGGAGAAATTACAAATTTTCTTTTTTTCAGTGTTGAAATGAAGCCAAAGGAGAAATGTACACGATGTCTTCTGGCTGTAACATGAACCTTTAGTCCCTGATGACATGATCCCAGATCACCCCTGTCATCAGTGCACATCACAGGACTCGTACGCAGCATTGTTTTTTTTTTTTTTTTTTTTTTAGGCAATTGGAGATTTAAGGGATTCGTGCCAGTTCTCTAGAGTGAAAGGGAATTCAGCATTACATGTCTCTGGAATGTGCAAAGTGGCTCTTTATTTCTTATAATAGAGATCTGAGATTTCAAAATTTTGGCTCAAAAAAATTCAGCTCTTTTTAAGTCATTAGTACAGAAATAAAATGACTTTGCAAATAAGCTTAAGTGGATTAGAGAATCCAGCCGTGCCTAAAATGAAGCTGGAATAGGCGTGACTCCGGTCCCAGCACAGGTGGGCTGCAGTGGACGGGGCGTCACAGTGCGAAGACTTTCTGAACAGGGCATCTTTATTTTCCAAGGTGCTGTTTGTGCCAGCTGATGACTGAGGTATATAAACATGTTAAGGGACAGGTACTAAGCCTGTGTTTAGAAAACTGGGAGAAATGTAGATGGTGATTAGAAACAGGAGCCTTGGTCTGAGTCTCAAGCCTCATGCTCAACACCTGTTCTTTGCTTCTCCATTTTCCTAGGTGGTGGCATAAATTTTCCAAGCCTCGCTTTTCTCATCTGTAAAATGGGGACTGTAGTGGTACAGTGCATACTTCATAATTCTAATATTGTTGCCTGAGGCAAATGAAATAATGCTTCTATAGTGTCTAGCATAGTAAGTTAAATAATTTGTAAACATACCGCACACACACTGAAAATGAAACAGAAGTCTAATTCCCAAATACCTGAAAATGAAAAATACAGTAATATTGATAATATGGTCAAATTTTACATTTATTTCCATGCCAACTTCACCCTTAGAATGTAAAGTTTTTGCTTTTTACTTAAATGTGAATATATGCATATCCTCAATTTGTCTTCATAATTTTATTGCATGTTTTATACAGAACTTTCTAGAATAAAAATTTTAAAGAAGCTTAGCTTCAAATTAACAACCTGGCTTTTATCTACTCACTGTCCATGGTGAAGGATTTCATGTTGTGGAGTTTACAATCTATTAACATTCACGTTTACATAGTCTTAAACTCTAGCTGTCCTTGCCATTCCTTACAAAAGAAATTTATATGGTAAGAGAGCATCTAAGAGAGGCATGCTGTGGCCTCCAAGAGAACCAGTTGAGAGAAGTATTATCTGGTGTTTCTTAGGTTCTTGAGAGAGAAAATAAAATAAAACCTTAACCAGTCACATCAGAATTTGTTCAAGACAACATGAGACACAGCAAAATGATGACACACAGTAAGGACAGGCCTAAATTGGCAAAAATGTAGGTGAGGTCATTTAAGAGTCCTTTTCCTCCATGACTGCAGTCATTTCAAAATGCTTCGAATCACACATACAGAAAGCAATTTCTTTCACGTTATTTGATTGGAACTGATCTGGATGACCCTCTTGGGGCCAAATGGTTCTACCGAAAAAATATTTATGCTACTAATTCCAAAGATGTTAAATGATTTCGTATTTTGAAATTAGTTTTGATTTTCCTTTAATTTCAGTGATAAATTGAATATCAGATTTTTAACCAATGCCTTTTTATGATTCATCTTGCATCATCTTTTTAAATTTATTGGGGAGATATTGGTTAATAAAATTATATAGGTGTCAAAATTCTATAATATAATCTATACCATTCTATAATATATCATCTGTATATTAAATTGTGTGTTTACCAGCCAAAGTCAAATCTCCTTGTCACCATATATTTGACCCCTTTGACCTTTTACTGCTTCTCCCAATTCCCTTCCCTCTGATAACCCCTGTACTATTGTCTGTGTCTATGAGTTTTTGTTTGTTTTTCTTGTTTCTTCATTTGTTGTTTTCAGTTTTATATCCCACCTATGAGTGAAATCATATGGTTTTTGACTTTTTTCATCTGATATATTTCGCTTAGCATGATATTCTCAAGATCCATCCATGTTGTCCCAGATGGCAGTATTCATCTTTTCTTGTGACTGAGTAGTATTCCACTGTGTGTATGTACCACATCTTTATCCAACCATCTGTTAAAGGACATCAGTTGTTTTGATGTCTTTTTGTTTTAAGATTATTTATTTATTTTTAGAGAGAGGGGAAGGGAAGGAGAAAGGGAGGGAGAGAAACATCAATAGGTGGCTGCCTCCCACATACCCCTACTAGGGACTTGCCCTGCAACCCAGGCATATATCCTGACTGGGAATTGAACCCGCGACCCTTTGGTTCGCGGGCCAGCACTCAGTCCACTGAGCCACACCAGCCAGGGCTGTTTCCATGTCTTGACCACCATGAATAATGCTGCAGTGCACATAGGGGTGTATATATCTTTGCGAATAAACGTTTTCAAATTTTTTGGGTAGATATCCAGAAGAAGGGTTGCTGGGTCATATGGTAACTCTATTAAGGTTTTGAGGAACTGCCATATTGTTTTCCACAGTGGCTGTACCCATCTGCATTCCCACCAGCAGTGAATGAGGGTTCCTTTTTCTCTACAACCGCTCCAATTGCTTGTTATTACTTGTCTTGTTAATAATAGCAATTCTAACAGGGGTGAGGTGGTATCATGTTGTAGTTTTGATTTGTATTTCAAAGGCAAGAAGTTATACCCTGCCTGCTACCTCTCTTGTGTAACTTTTAGAACACTAAACATAGTCCAGGTTCCTGTATGCACGCATCTTAGTGACACCTACATTCAGGAAATCAGGTCTTTATTAGGGTACTTTTGAAATTACAATTCAATGTTATTGAATAGAATTAGAATTTAATGCTATTAAGTTAAATGTAGTTACAATTCAATGTTAGTAGAGTTTTCTGTTTGGCTCACTGTGTATGAGTATCTGTGGGGATGAAAGGAAAGATCAGAGGCACATCTCTTCATGGGAGAAAGAAGGCATGTGGAAGCAAATTCAAACTCTCAGCACTCCGGTTAGTGTTCCAGATAGTCTAACTGCAGAGCCAAGAGCGTCTGTGATGTTGCAATTTAGTGACAGGATGTGGCCAATTAAGAACAATCAATATTGAAATGCTCCACAGTAATTTTATAATTCTCCACTTACAGGCATAAAGCCTGGAGCAGAGATGATCATAAAGAAGTTTGCTTAATTGCACTTGATTTACATAACCTGGCTCACTTAAAAGGTTTTGATGAGCATTACCTGGCACTCATTTAGGTTCATTTTGAGGGCCCTATTTATTTCAAAGTGGATTGTTTTACTATTAAGTCCAATTTTGAAAGTCTTATGAGTAAACACATCACAGAAAATGGATACATGTTTTTATTTTGTATTTATTATGTTTAGATTATACTGCTGAGAATGCAATAGTAATTCTTTAGCTTGATTCATTATCATTCTTGTGAAAACAAAGTTGAAATGTTTATTTCTGGCAGGTAGTCCAGTCTCACTCAAAGAGAATTAGCCATGGAGGCCAAGTTCCTCAACTTTCTTCACTTCACGATTAAAGATACACAATCTTCAGCCGGACTGCCTGGCCTTGACCCTAACTCTCTGCCTTACTAGTTTGAACTGGGACAAGTTACATAACCTTTTTTGCTTCTGTTTCCTAATTAGTAAAAATTCGGGCACAGTAGCTGCTGCAACAGGATTGTTGTAAGGAGTGTGTGTGTGTGTGTGTGTGTGTGTGTGTGTGTGTGCGCGCCTGCGTGTATAGTCCAGCACACATAACGCCCCTTTTTATTAAATAAAAATATTTTATTATAAAATCATAAACATGTAATTCTGTAACATAACAATATCACATTCAAGTACACCATATGACATTTTAGGTGAAATGTTCGAATTGCTGTCCATCTCGTGAGAGACATTTGTCTTCCCTACCTACACTCAATGATGTTACTTCTGCCGGACCCTGTATATACAAATAGTGCTGGCTCATAGTAAATGCTTAACAAGAATTCATTATTGCCCTGGCTGGTGGGGCTGAATTGGTTGGAGCATCATCCCGTGCACTGAAAGGCTGTGGGTTCGATTCCTGGTCAGGGCACATACCTAGGTGGCATGTTTGATCCCCAGTTGGGGCACATATGAGGGGCAACCAATCAGTGTTTCTTTCTTATATAGATATTTCTCTCTAAAATCAATAAGCATGCCCTCAACTGAGGGTTAAAAAAAAGAGAGAATTTGCTATTATTTTACTTTGGACATTAATGAATGGTTTAAGCTGAAGCTTTCTTTTTTATTTTTACCTCTGAAAACTGGATCCTAAAAAAGAAGTAGGAATTTACATTATGTTCATTTGATGTTTTTTCTCTTTTAGGTAGTGGGGGCATTCGTTTCAGAATATGTGAAGTACTTCAAGTTTCTTAGAAAATAATACAACATTTGGAACATTTAAAAAAATTCTCAGATACCATTGCTGCTTGCCAGACACCTCATGTTAAGAATCACTGATTTATGACACGGGTCCTCAAACTTGACTGTACATTGGAGTCACGTGAGAAAGTGTTTTAGAATGTGGACTCCCAAACCAATTAAAAAGTTAATCAGTTTGGTTCATTTATTGTGAGAATGAATAGAGTAATTATGTCCTTTATATAAAGAGGTCTACTAACTGTATCCGCAGGATTCCCATGTACTCATAGACCTTTTAGAACAGTAAGGGAAAGTAGGATTTGTCTAATATAAGTGAGGAGACAGGCTTGGAGACATTATTCTTGGCTAAGTGCTCACGAATAGCTAGTGGTGGCCTTCGATAACAACTCAGGTCTCCTGTCTTCTACTCTGCATTTTTCATTCAACTACTTTGTCTTCTGAAGAATCAGACAGTATGACAGAGGCACATAATCTAAGAAACAGAGTTTTTTGGTATGCAATAGGTTTTCGTGCCCCGTTTAACCCAATTTGATTTCAGGGTTATTTATTCAAAAGATTTCCTAAATAAAAACCACTGAAAACAGTATGTCCACAATGACAAAAAAAAATTAATCCATAGGTATCAGTTATGAAAAGGATAATCCTTTCCACTAGGTTTGTCTTCTCTAAGGATTTAATTTAGTTTTTCCTCTCTGTTGTTTCTTTGACATTTTGGTTTTCACTAATAAAAACCTCCAGAAGGTATCTTCGAAAATTTCAGGAAACGTTTACAGTTTTCTCAAGTCCAAGTTTGGTGACCTTCTGGGAATCCTGCCAGTTGCTTGTGCTTGATTCAGTGTTTAGTTTTTGTTTTGACTTGTCTTGTTTTGATTCAGGTCAATTTAGTCCTGATTGCGGTGTTATGTTACCCCTTAACTATTTGTTTTTACAGTGATCGGTGTTAAGAAGAAAAGATTAAGGACCAAGAAAATTTCCTTTTTAAAATTTAAAGTAAAAAGACATCTTAGTGAAGTTTAAATTTTATAGAAAATTCTATTAAAATATTTTTTGGAAATTGTTTTTAAATTTTTTATTATGCAACAGGAGTTAATAAAAACAAACATTCAGAAAATATGTATTATATTTTCATGGTAACTTTCAAATCCATAGGTGATTCAATGATTGAAACAACTTATTGAAAGATATACTTTAAATAGCTCTAAAGCTTTTGTACATGAATTTTGCTACTTTATTAGGAAGACAGAGTTTGAGTTCGCTTCATGGGGTTTGTCTTGGCATGTGTTTCCAGTAATACCCTGAATAGATATAATATTAAAGATCAGACAGGAACATTCTTTGTAAGGGCTCAGCCATTCATCAAATAGCAATTAAGTGCCTACCAGATGCCTGGCTGTCCTAGGAGGATTCAGAGACGTTGCTAAATTCAGTTAGTTAGTCTATTAATAGCCTATTGGAAAAAAATTTTAATGGAAAAACTCCTTTCAATTTATTATATAAAAAATAACAGTTTATAAATATCTTTAAGTGAAAAATGTATAGGGCAAAAGAATTCTCATTAAATGTAGAAAAATCTCCAAGCATGGCATGATGTATCACTTAGTTTCTTAAACCATTTTTGATTGTCACCTGACATAATTCCATGTGTCAGTCTGTAGAAAGGGTTGAGCATGGCTTGAAGGTATGTCTTGGCAAGAAGTGGGGAGGTTACTCCAGAGAGAGGCACCATGGAGAAGGTAAACGTCCAAAATCCTGAGAACGTAGTCAGCTCCACCACTGCCTGTGGAAACTCCCTCCTTCCCTTCTGCAGTCCAGCATTTCATCATCTTATAGTGCCTTTACTTTTCTCACCCTGATTGAGTCACTAGTTACCTATCACCCCTGGACTAAGGTTTGAAACCGGAGTGAAACAACAGCTGTGAGAAGCAGGGATGACATGGTAACTCGCTTAATTAGAATGGTATAGGCAGAGTCCCTGTTGGGGTCCCTTTGGAAGTAGGAGGGGGCAGGGATGACAAGAGCCAGTGGGAATCAGAGCTTCTTGGTGGCAAGTGGAGGCACAAGGAGCCTAATGTAAATTCCTGTGTATTTAGTGAAAGCAGCTTCTGAGTGTGTAGTGTGAGCAGGTAGGTACCTACAGTCCAAGTCATATGTCATTTCTATACCACCATTTAAATAATAGCAATAATATTTATATGTCAAGTGCTAAATAAATAGATTGCTCTCATTATTTCCAAGAAGGTTCTGGACCAGGAAGTGGGAAACCTGGCCTCTCATCCCAGCCAGCCACAACTTACTGAAAAGTTTTTAGCTTTGCAAAGCATGGTGTAAGGGAGAGCTGGGCAGGTGTGCTTATAAAGTGTTCCTTCATTTTGCTGTTTGCATATTTTTCTTTTTCTCGGTTAAAAGCATCCTTTGAGGCCATCATGGAACATGTAGAGAATTTCAGTTTAGAGCATCTGTATATAGAGTTCCTTGTGCAGTAGCATCCTTGGGGAAACTAGTGTCCTGAGCAATGGAAAATGCATTACTAAAATTCCTATCAACATACTTCTTGAATGTGCACAAAAGATGGATGTTACTGTGAATGAAGAATAATGAAATAACAGATTTTTTTATTTCCAGAAAATTTTAATGATGCCTAAATGAATTTTCTTTGGTCTCCATGTGGAATTACATAAATAATGTCCACTGGTCTTTTGAACATTTGAAAAAACATTTTTCTGATTCTGAATTATGGGTTTGGTGAGGGAAATCATGTTTATATGAGTAATCAAATTATATTTTTGAGCTCTAAATTACATGTTTCTCAAAATGTTAACAGTTGTGTTTAGGTGGCAGAATGCTAGGTATTTTCTTTCCTGCTTTTGTTTATTTTTTAATATACATGTATTACTTTTATAATACAAAATGAATGCATAACTACTTACCTTGTAGATAGAAACATTTGAAACTATAATTTTGAGTTCTCATACAAATGAGAGATAATGATGTTATAGTGTGATTAATTTGTGTTCCTGTAATTCATAAAGTGTATATTTTGTGAGATGTACTTTTAAAATCAGACAAAGTACAGATAGTAAAATCTGGTTAAAATGACACAAGAATTTTTTTAAAGCAGAAAAATTAGTTTACTACTGCTGTGAATGCTAAAAGAATATTATGTACTCTACTACATTGAGACCATAAAAGGCAATAGCTAAATTCGTGGGTGTTGTGCAGTTGTGGCCCTGACACTTACCACCTGTGTGACCTTGTGCATGGTATTTAACCTTTTAAAGCTTAATTTGCCCATCTGTTAATTGAGGATCATGGAACCTATTTGATAGTGTGGTCAGGAAAGTTAAACAGGATAATACAAATAAACTCGTCAGCTTAGAGCCTGGCAGATAAAAAGTGCTCAAATGGAATTTTGTATCATACATAACAATATTCTCCCTATTTTTAGGCTTTTACACATTTGTGATTTGAACATCTATCCTTTGAAAAGCGTGTTAGTATTTTGGATGAGAATATCAAAAGTGTAACCTGAGTCATGGAGAAGAGGCAAATCTAGGTTTCTGCCATTATCCACGTTGTGCTGGGGAGAGGAGATTGCAGGGCAAGGCAGTAGGAGCAATCACAGTGGCTTTGGAGAGCAATTCCTTGTGGCTCTTAGTGTTGATTCTGGAGTCCAAGAGGCTGTTATCCTTTTCCACTTGCCACAATCCCAGAAGGTCACTGTGGTTGTTGGGTAGGATTGACTGTATCCTTAATTCTTGCTTATAGCCACTGGTGGCTTGTCACAAGTTCCTGGGTTTAGCAATTGTAGAGATCTTTTTGGTGAGGGCCATAGATCGCTAATATCAGGGCTTTGACAAATCAGAAGATAGCTTCTTCTCAGGGCTGATGCAGCCTGGGTTTCAGTATTCGTTTTCCTCTTTTGCTGCTGCAGCCCAGACTGGTTTGCATCTGTATAGGGTATGCATTAATTCATCGGCAAATATTTTCAGCTCTTTCTATGGTTAAAATAGACCCTAGGGATGCAGCAGTAAGTAAGACATGATCTCTGTCTTCAAGGACTAACCATCTCAGCAAATCTCTGCATGGATGCTCTGCATGTCAGGGTGAGCTGTCACAGCACTAAGCTCCTAACCCTACTCCATTGCTGCTTAAGGGAGAATGCCTTGAGGAGGCTGTTGGGGTTCTTCCTACGTTAATTGTCTCTTACCCCCTAGTCCGAAGGTTCATTATTAGGGCTGTGCCTAGATCTGTGTTCTGCTCAGAACTGTGATGATTTCAATGTATATAATGTACATCAATAAGTTTCTACAAAATATTTAGTTTTAGACTAAGCATGTCTGCTGTGAAGCCAAAAACAAAACACCATGATGAACTAAACTGATTGAGGCTTGACAGAAGGAAGTTATGGAGTCTTTGGGAAAATAAAAATAAACTATTTATAGACTACAGATGTTGGAACCCTGGAAAAAAGTGTGAATATTTTTGATCTACTCATTCTGCAGGGCCCAGCAGAAGTAACACCTGCTTGAGTGTGGCTGGTAGGGTAATAATGTGGGTGTAATAATTTATAGTTTTAATTTTAATATTTTACTTAAGATGCCATATGGTGTGCTTGAGTGTGATAGTTATGTTACAGAATTACATGCTTATGATTTTGTAATAAGAAAGGGGCATTATTCGTGCCAGACCCTGAAAACAAGTTAATTAAATGAATGTCTGGACAGTTACCAATGATAGAATCACTTGTGCATCTGTGTTTTCATGACTGTGGCTCTAAATATGTTTAATTTTTAGGTGGATAGTGTAATTTCAGATTGGACATTATTTGGGCAGACTTACTATTAAATTATTAAATGCTAAATATGAGTAATGCATTGAGTTTATGCATTTTAAATGTTTCTACATCATCTTGGATATGGCTGTCAAGTTAGATTCCAAATTTCTCTTCTAATATGCCATGTGTTTGAGCTTTGGGCCTGAAGCAGCCTACAGAAGTCTAGAAAAGCAATTATAATTTCACATTTTCAAACTCGATTTGAATACTGATGGACTTACATGTTAAATAAATGTATGTATGTTTATCCTTTCTTCCAGTTTTCCCCCAAAGATTAGCATTTATCATAATGTTAGCAGAAGATGTTTTTTCTTTTTCTTTCTTTTATTGTTTTAGGATTGCCAATTCTTGGGCAAGGCCAATCTATTTTATCCAAAGCTGTGTTTTCAAGGAATCCACTTATACAGAGCTGCAATCTTTTCCAACTTCACTGAAGAGGAAATGTAGCCTGGCTTCTTTGGAGTGCAAGTCTTTGCTGCTATTACCCTAGACTGTAGAGAATTTCAAATTTTGGCTTTTAATCCTTCAAAATCTTTCTTCTCCTGGCATTTCTGTTTTCTCAATGCCATCTATTGGTATGTTCTAAGGGAAAAGGGAAAAGGAAGAAGGCATGTTTTATTATCTGCAAAAGTTATAAGAATAGGTTTCAGTTTCTGTAACCATTATTTTAATTAGGAAGTTGGGGAGTTTTAAATAGAAACATAAAGGGATTTTGATACATCAAGGGGACAGGGGGCACACAGAAGCTCCTGAGGAAGCCATTAATGTGTATTTCATCACTTTCGCTGCAAGGATATATTGGTAATTGTGAAAACATTAAATATGTGCTATACGGGAAAAAAAAAAAACAAAAACGAGAATGAGAAATGAGGAGCCAGCATGTTTAATTTCACTGGCTCTCAGGGTGCCTAGGAGATTGAAGTTCCATGATTTCAGGTTGCTTGTGATATAGTTAGGAGATGGGGTATTTCAAATGTATTTTCGGGAAGCCAAATAAGACTGTAATTGAACTTCAGATGGTCTAATACAGGAGGTAGGCACGGTGAAAGAGGAGGCCTGTTGTGATTTGTTTCATAGAGGATGTGAGGCTTGAACCTGCTTCTTGAAGCATGGTTCAGTTTGAGCAAGTGGTTTAGTTTAGATATACACCCTGTTCAACAAAAATCATAGGACTGGAAATTATTACAAATAATAGTTTGCAATACAAATATTGTTTATACCAACAACACTTGATGCCTAACCGCTCTCTCTCTAGCATAGCTGGTAAGCAAATCATCCAATGCCAGACACATCTAATGATGGGTCACTCAGCTTTAGGGAATCCCCGTTTATTAAAAACGTTTTCTCTGAATTAAACTGAAAACTTCCTCCCAGGAGCTTCCAGGCATTGACCCTATTTCTGTACTCTGGGAGTGACAGGAACAAGTTATATTTCTTGTGGCAATCTTGCCAGTATTTGAAGACAAGTGAAACATCGTAGTCTATAAAACTGCTTCTCTTTTGCAGTGGTTTGGAGTTACATCTCCAGTTTGGTCAGCCTTCCCTGGTCCCATTAAACTTTGATTCTCTCTGACTATTGGTCACTGAAGAGAAAGGGTGCAGCCCTGTTCTTCTCACTTGAAGCCCAAGACCAGATGCATTGTTGACAGCCAGTTCCCACGAATAACCTCAGTTTACCATTAACTAAGGCCTCTCAGGTTGTTCACACCTCCTGTTGTTAAGCCAACAGATTCCTATTGAGCATTCTACAATCCAGATTTTGGGTCCTAGGATTTTCTAGTGTTTCTTTTGAATTTTGCCTTTTTGCAGATGGTCCATTATTTACCCAGTTAAGATCTTTTAAATGCAAAGCCTTTCATTTAGTTAGAAATCTTTCTTAGCTTAGCTTTGTCTGGAAATCGATTTGCAGGTCATCATTGCCCTCACCGAAATTACAACTAACTAATTAAATGGATAGGGTGAATGGCAGAATTCTAAAACATATCACTAGAAACTTCCCACCAGGTTGGCATGAGGTGTTACCATTGGGGAGTCATTTAATTAGTTTTGTATTAAGCTTACATTTATCTGTTTTCATCTTTGAAATATCATGAGAATGGTATTCTAATGTCAGCCTAGTACTACCATCAAAGAAACACGATCAGTTTGATATGATTTATTCTTGGCACTTCACAAGTGTTTTAGGTAGGTTTCTTGTTTTAAGTAGCATATAGGTGGACTTTACAAAAAACCCAAATCTGTTATTTTTGAATTCTAAACAGTAAATTTAACCCATTAAACTTTATTATGATTGATAATATATTTTTTTTGAATTTTACTTGGGTTTCTGTTAGTATCATACTTTCTTATTCTTTATTATAATTATTACTATTAGTCTTTTGTTTGGAATTGTGTGCTTCATTTTCTTCTCCTACCAGTTATCTCTGGAAATTATATTCTATTTACATAATAATGGTTATTATATTTCTACATATCAATTAAAACATTTCTAATAGCTAGCTGATCTCTCTCCACCCACCTTTGAGGTAATTTACTTACTCTCTTCACATGATTT
>VMDR010015382.1:0-22377 GCA_007922815.1 Macrotus californicus | reverse complement strand
AAATTATTCTTTTAAGCCCAAGTGAAAAATGTGTATATTAATCAAATCAGGTACCATTTTAAGTTATTTTTTTCATACACACACTTATACACTTACAGACCATTTACTTGTGGAAATCTTTTTAAGTGGATTCATGTGTAAGAAAACCAGAATAATCATTTGTGAAATATCCGCATGTAAAGGTAACTGCATGTCGGCAGTGTGGCAAGATTTCTCTCTCATGTCCTCCTGCCTTCTTTTTGTTCAGAGAATTTGGATGGAGAGACCCGGAACTGCCCGAAGTGATTCAGATGTTGCAACACCAGTTTCCTTCCGTCCAGTCCAACGCTGCAGCCTATTTACAGCACCTCTGCTTTGGAGACAATAAAATTAAAGCCGAGGTAAGCGCTCCTAGATTTTCCAGTGACCAGTATCAACTCATCGTCACTGAGGTTTTTAGAGTAATGTTGGAAGGGGGAAGAATTAGGAAAACTAAAGTTGAAAACTTGGGTCCATATGCAAGACTGAAACATAGCACTTTCCATCTAATGAATCGGCATGCCTTTCACACCTTCTATTTCAACACTCCCATACTGGGAAGTGGAGGACCAAGGGTAAGTGTGCTAGTAGTGTTAAGTGAGGCAAGATCTTCAAGTGCTGTACTTTGTGTGTGACTTTCCTTTTCTTCACAATTCCATCTCTGGAGTTGTCTCTGCCTCTAAATTCTATAGAAATGCAAAGCATCGTATGTTGGCTCCTCGATTTACAACAGGATTACTACACTCAATCTATGTTATCCTCTGTCCTTCCTGGAAGATTCACTGATAGGATGGGAATTTTAGGCAAGAAGCCACCTTTGTATTGTAACCAAGAATTTTGAGCCATTCACAGAAGTACCAGTGGATAGAATGCAGATATATATTCCATTACAGAGACTATTTTCTGTATCCATAGTGTAAACAATTGTTAACATGCTTTGTGTTTTGGAAAAATACATTAAAGTGCATAAATTATGGCATGTGGCATTTCTGGAAAATCACAGTGGTCAGCACAGCTAACTGACTTTTTAGACAAGGGGCAAGAATTTGCATATAAGAAGCTGAGTAAACATTAAAAAAATTTGTTATATTTTATAAATTATGGATTTTATAAGTTATGGATGTGATTGCTTACATCCATAGCATGTAAGCAATTCTGTGGATGAGTCTAAATTAGTTTCAGAGTAAAAAGAGATTTGAAGATATAATTACAGTTCATTATAGACTTTGCTTGCTTGCTTGCATTGGGATGTATATAGCCTAGTGGCTTTTCATACTTTTTCTGTCTCTTCCCCTGGGACTGAAAGGATTTGATCCATGCTCATTCTTAACAAGAAAATCATATTTCCTTGTGAAACAAATAGAGATCAGTGATTCTCAATCAGGTGTGATTTGACCCAAGGGACTTTTGACAACATCTAGAGACATTTTTTGATGGTCACAGTTGCAGCAGATTGTCTGGTGCTATGAGCATCCAGTGGATAAGGGTCAGGGATGCTGGAAGACACCCCATAATGCACAGGACAGTCCCCACCACAGGGAATTATCCAGCCCAAATGCCAGTAGTACCTAAGTTGAGATAAAGAAAAATATTCTCCATCCAAGATAAATTGAGAATGTCAAAACATGCCACCTATTAAAATGACCTAAAAATAAATTAAACTTATGTGGCTCCTGTTCCAAATGAAAACTATCTTAGTCATTCTCTGTTTTTGATAGAAAACAAAATGGCCATTCAAAATGAAGGACACATTTCTGCTTAAGGGACCACATACCATCACTTTTTGAAGATTACAATTTTGAGGGTTCCTCTAAAGGTCACAGAAGCATTTTGTTTCATTGTTGGCATAAAGCTGGTTCAGGAGTGTTGTGTTATCCCCATGACAGTGGGATGCCCTCCATCTTGAAATTGAGTTCTGATGTCAAGTCTGACAACAGCACATGCATCCCAAGAGAATATGAAAGGGTGAGTTACTCACATAATGAGGCTTAGCTGGGGGGTGGGGTGGGGGGATGGAGACAACTGTACTTGAACAATAAAAAAAAGTGAAATTTAATGGGGTGGGCAGGGTGGCTCCCAAGCAGGACCAAACATGGCTTGAGAGAGCAGGAAAAGAGGCTGGCTCCGGATTTCATGGTAGTTATGGGGGTGGGGTGGGCAGGGTGAGGTTCCTCCGTGCGGATAGGGACTTAAGGGGTTCAAAGTCCATGCTGATGCGCAGGGGGAAACACCGAAGCTTTCTTATCAGTGTGCTTAGATATGGGCAGAGGAGAAGAGGGAGAGGAGGCTTAAAAGCTGTCAGAAGCCAAACATCAAAAAATAGAGTCAGACTCTTTATTACAAGGAATCATGCCAGCAGGCAATACAGATGTCATGGCCAGGGGAAGTTCAAAGTCACTGGTCTGACTCTGCTACATGATCCATGAACTGGCCTTGAAGCCTCTCAGGAACAGAGAAATCTGACAGCTGGCTGCAGACTTGTGAGTGGCCACATCAGAAAAGCCCCTCCCCTCAGTGCCCTATGGTAGACAGAGGTGATGCAGTGAAGCAGAGGCCAGCACGCAGGTCAGAGAGATGCATCTTCCAATGACACTTCCCTGCTCTCCAGCTATGTCTCCTTTAACAAGCTGCTTCAAATCCAAATTCATTGGACCAGTAGGAAAACTTAAAAACAGAGCTTTGGAAGTGATTTATGGAAGTGAATTCTCAGCTTTGTTTCTATAAGGTCAGGCATCATTTTTAACAAAACTGAATTTCTAGGCTTCCTTTTATGAAAGCTGTACAAAACACTGTGATAAAGAATGAGAAAGGCATCATTTATGACCTCCAAGTCCTCCTTTTTATCTTCAAAAGGGAAATCCTGATACCTCCACTGTAAAGTCTTTGCAGGGCCTACAACTTAATGTATGCAAACTGCTTAGTGGTGACACACTCATTCATCCTCGTTCTTCTTCAGCCAAGAGCAGTTAAGACACTCACATTACTCTTGTATCTGGTGGATGCGTGTGCATGTCCATGTGGACATGAGCTTTGTTTTTTTATTTTGCTCTGGATGCCCTCCAGGTTGCCTGTATCACCTCTCACTGCACCGAAATTTTTCCAACAGCTTCACTTAAAGCACTGGTGCAAATTCTGGGTGCCATTCCTCAGCTCCACCTCTTACAGGTTCCCAGCACTGCCAGGACCTCATCATAATGTTCTCCCAGTACCTGAGAGTCTGGGATGAGGAGAAAGGAAAGGGGATAGAGGGCGCAGCCTGAAACCATGTTGACAAAATGAGACTGAAGTTAGTAAAACCCAAAGGAATAGGGAAAATGCAAAAGGCCTAAGTAAAATACAAAATAAGCCACCTGGAGTTTCCCTTTTTCCTTCAGTCACATAGGGAGTACACATGTATTCACATGTGCACCCATGCCTGCACACGCACACACACACAGATGTGTAACCTTTGATAGGGAGTCTGCATAAACCTGTTCTGTTCTCTCATCCTAACTCAGGACCCAAATCATTAGTAATAGTCCTCTCTTTGTGACGGATGACTGCCTGTCATGTTTTCATATACATGTATTGATCTTTGTAATTACCTGTTGTCCAAATACTAATCTTGAAGGCACTAACCTTTCCAAATTTAAATCAGTCTTTTAGTCTTTCTATTGCATTTTATTCAATTGATTTAGCTCTTCAGTCTATGTTTCATTATTGGTATTGACTTTGCTCACACAATGGATAGGCCATTGAGCAAAAGACAGAATGAAATCTCCTATATGTGGAGGGTCATAAATCATGCCTTTCTCATTCTTTATCACAGTACTTTGTACAGTTTTCACATAATGAAGCCTAGAAATTCAGTTTTGTTCAAAATTATGCCATATCTTATAAGAACAAAGCTGAGAATTCACTTCCATAAATCAGCAGACCAAACAAAGCTCTGTCCTTAAGTTTTCCTACTGGTCTGGTGAACTTGGATTTGAGGCATTTACCAAGTGGAACTGAGGGGAGAGGACCCTGTGTGGTTATTTCAGAACCACCAGTGACTAAGGTAGAGTTTGCAATCTACTGAATGCCCTGACCCAGGGTAGAGCAGTCAGTTATAAATACTTTGAATATCAGTGAGTATCCAAAAATTGAGATCGGAGAATATCATTACAAATAGGAGTTCACAGCCAGACTGAGTAAGATCAGAAGAAAAGCAGTTGAGGAAAAATTCAAACAGGTGAGGAAGGAGAAAGCAAAAAGAAGGGATCTGGGTCATTGCCACAGACACACCAAGTTTGTGCAGCTCATTTTCATAAGCCAGTTAATATCTAATATGCAGGTGAGACTTCCTACTTTCAGAGGCAGAGCCGTGATTGGCATGAATGGATATTTGAACTATGTCTGCCATTTACACTGTTTCCTAAACTATTGGGACTGTCACAATAAATTGAAAAATTGAGCTTTAGATAATCTAGAGAGTTAGTAGATGTGAAAACTTGCTCATGTGTATGTACTACAGGCATTTTTAGGAGGTGCCTAAATGTTGATAACTTCTTAGTATTTTTGTAAGTCCTTTCTTCATTCTATCTGGGAACTCTTCCTCAATTAAGAATATTAAGAACATCCCAATGATTAGGGGATAGTACTAAGTGCCTGTCTTGGGTTGCAGTGATTTGAATTTATGCTCCTCCCTCCTACATCTCCCCCTCCCCTTCCCATTCCTTCTTGTGCACACATCAGAGCATGCCTGCTGCCAGGCACCCGTAGTCACACCTGGACAGTCATTTACAAACAGGACATATATGTACATGTGTACACTATATGGTCACATTCAAGGTAATATGTCTCCTACAGATTATAAAAAGTATTTGCCCATTTTCAAATGATAAGAATGGATTATTTTTAAAATTTAAACATTTTAGTTCTGAGAGTGTCCGGCCAAGATGGAGGCATAGGCAGAAATGCTTTGCTTCCTCACACAACTGAAAGAAGGATAACAACCAATTTAAAAACAAAGAACAACCAGAACTGCCAGAAAAGCATTTACATGGAACTCCAACAACCAAAGAGTTAAACATTCATCCAGACTGGTGGGAGGGGCAGAATTGGGAAGCTGCAGCGGAGGTGGGAAGCTGGGATAGAGAAGACCCGTTGCAAACCAAGGTGGCAGACCAATCATACCCAGATAAGCCAGGAGGAGCAACTAGGGAGCGAAACAGACTGTGCAACCCAGGATTCCAGCATGGGAAACTAAAGACTAAAAACCCCTAGCTGTAAAAAATCTGTGGGGGTCCTGGCAGCCAGAGAAACTCCCAACCTCACAGGGGAGTTCGTAGGAGAGGCCCCAGGGTCCTAAAACATACACAAACCCACCCACCTGCAAATCAGCACCTGAAAGGGCACAAAGTGCTTGTAAGAAGCCAGAGAAGTGACAGAAAGTGGGACAAGAGAGGAGCTAGTGGCATTTTTCCCTCTCTGACCCCTCCCCCACAGACAGCACCACAATGCAGTGAAGCAGGTAGCCCCACCCTGGCAAATGTCCCTTACAAGGTAACAGGTGTGCTGGGACCAAGACATATGACCCAAATAAAAGAACAGATCAAAATTCTAGAGAAAGAACTAAGCAGAGAGGAGATAGACAACTTATCTGATACAGAGTTCAAAACACTGGTAATCAGGATGCTCACAGAATTTATTGAGCTTGGTCACAAAATGAAGGAAGACATGAAGGCTACACAAAGTGAAATAAAGAAATATATAGGGAACCAACAGTGAAGAGAAGGAAACCAGGACTCAAGTCAATGATTTGGAACAAAAGGAAGAAATAAGCATCCAATCAAAACAGAAGAAACAGGAATGCAAAAAAATAAGGAGAGATTTGAAATCTCTGGGACAACTTTAAGCATTCCAACATCCGAATCATGGGGGTGCCAGAAGGAGAAGAAGACCAAGATACTGAAAACTTATTTGAACAACTAATGAAGGAAAACTTCCCCAATCTGGTAATGAAAATAGACTTCCAGGAAGTCCAGGAAGCTCGGAGATGCCTAAAGAAATTTGAGGAACACACCAGGACACACCAAGGAGGAACACACCAAGGCACATCATAATTAAGTCACCCAAGATTAAAGATAGGGAGAGAATCTTCAAAGCAGCAAGAGGAAAGGAGAGAATTATATACAAAGGAGTTCCCATAAGGCTATCAGTTAATTTCTCAAAAGAAACCTTATAGGCAAGAAGGGGCTGGAAAGAAGTATTCAAAGTCATGAAAGGCAGGGACCTACATCCAAGATTACTCTATCCAGCAAAGTTATCATTTTGAATGGAAGGGAAGATAAAGTGCTTCCCAGATAAGGTAAAGTTAAAGGAGTTCATCATCACCAAACCCTTATTATATGAAATGTTAAAGGGACTTATCTAAGAAATAGATTAAAAATGATGAATAGTAAAATGACAACAAACTCACAACTATCAACAACTGAACCTAAAAAACAAAAACTAAGTAAACAACTAGAACAGAAACAGAATCACAGAAATGGTGATCACATGGAAGGATATCAGTGGAGAGGGGGAGGGGGAAAATGGGGGGAAAAGGTACAGAGAATAAGAAGCATAATAGGTATAAACAGAATAGACAGGGAGAGATTAAGAATAGTATAGGAAATGGAGAAGCCAAAGAACTTATATGTACAACCCATCGACATGAGCTAAGGTGGGGGGGATACTGGAGAGTGGAGAGAGGCCATGCAGGGAGGAGAGGGAGAAAAAGGAGAGAAAAATTGGGACAACTATAGTAGCATAATCAATAAAATCTGCTTTAAAATAAATTTTAATATTTTAATTTATTTTATTATAAATTAATAAAGTTATTAAAATTCTGTATTAATATAACACAATTTTGAAATTTAAAATTCAAATGATGTTAAAAATAATATTTTTAAACATTAGACCATATACTTAAATAACATGCCTTTATAAAAACTCAGACTTTGTTATGTAATGTTACATGAGGAAGGACTGACTTATATTTACTGCTGCTGATGGAAATGACTGGTGACTACCACTGGCAATGATTTAATTTACTTCTTGGCCTGATTTTCTCTTTTTATATGAAACATTATCTTCATCTATGAAATAGGCAACCAAAGTGTTCCAAGTGTTTGAAAGTCTGGTATAGTAAACTTGTGAAATTCTAAAATAAGAACAATTTATATAGGAAATCGATGCTAAGTTCATTTTGCTAACTGCTAACAAACCTCTTCTCAACTGCCTTACCATCCTAATTGCAATAAAGCACTTGTTTTTAAAGAAATGGAGTTTTTAGTTGCAGTGGATAAAAGAGTTTATCGATAGCCTGTTTTGTGTTACTGGAGGAATCAAATAGTAATAATATGTAGATCCTACCTTCAAGGAATCCACAACCTCCTGGAGATACAGTATATAAGCAGGGCAATATTACACCATGTGTTAAGCACCATGGAGGGACAGATCCCCAGCCTGGGACAGTGCTGACAAATGTGTAAAACTCAGTCTTGTGGACTCAGAGAAAGCTTCCTGCTTCCTGTAGTGGTTATGCTACAGAATTTTAAATTAGAACTTTCCAAAAAAATATAGCCTAAGCTATACTCAGAATTGATGGAAGAGGGCTCATATTTAAGGGCATCTGTACTTTGGAGTGTGAGAGAGAGAGAGTCCATTTGCATTTCCATATACTTTCAATGCATTTGTACCATTTACACTAATTTTTTTCTAAACTGGCATTATCTCTGGTGATATTAACTAAAATATATAAATTAACTTCTGTGTATAAAAATATGCATACCTTCCCCCTCTCCTACACATTTTATTTTATTGACTGATTTAGAACATTTCATGTCTTTCAAAAATAATCCAGACTTGTTCCTTTCTACTACACTTAAAGTGCTTCATAATTTTTATTTTATTTTTGATCCTTTCCACCTCATATAGTTCAAGAGAAGGTGCTATCTATCTTTTCAGCTGATTATCTTTGAACCATTTCTTCTCTTTCCTTCATCATAAATCGTTCAACATTTTTTGCAGAAGAGTCTCTGTTAGTTACCAGATGTCAGTAGAGAGTATACTACCAGCTTACAGCACAGGCTCTGGAGCCAGGCTGCCTGCCTTTGAGCCCTGGCTGCTCCACTACTTTTTAACTTCGTGATCTTAGACACGTTTCTTTACCTCTCTGAGCCTCCATTTTCCAGACTGTAAAATGTCAGGAGAATCCACATGACTACAGAGAGGACACACAAAGACTGCCCACCAAAGTGAGAGGTTAAGAAAGGGGGGTTATTATCAGTATGTCACAAATATAAATTAAGGAACCTCTTCCTAACAGTTAAGTGTAAAGCCAGTGTCATAGTGTCATGGACAGAATGTCTGTATGTTCTCTGCTTTACCTGTGCTGTTCATCATTCACAGTTTGAAGTCTATTACAGCTATAGGGAACAATGAAAGCACATGTTGTATGTGGGTCTATGCTGAGCCACCATTGAGACAAGTAGATTCAACCACTGCCTGTAGCAAGTTGGACTCAAAGAACCATTCACACACGCAACATAAAAAGACATGTAAACATGTCCAAATGCTTAATACACTGAGATTTTGGGAAAGTGGAATTAATGAATACATTCATTCAATAGATATCCATTGAGCAGCCATGAAGTTCCAGGCTTTTTTCTTGGTGCTGATGATATATCAGTGAACAAACAATACTCAGATGACTGGGGGTGGGGGACAGCTAAACAAATTAAGACCTAAATCTATCACTTGTCAGATGGTGTTAGTGGCCCTGAAGACTCAACACAGAATGGTAATGGGGATGGAAAGGGATGGTTGTGGGGGCCTGGGTGGGGATCCACTGCTATTTTACAAAACGGTGGTCAGGAGAGTCATCTCTGAGAAATGGTGCTTGTGCAGAGCAGGGAGGCAGTGAGAGAAAACCAGAGTGAGTTCTCTGAACAGGAGTGTTCCCATGCACAAAGCACAAACAAGTGGGAAGTGGGGGTGAGCGGGTCTGTGCTCCCAGAGTCAGTTAGTTCCCTAGGACTGCTGTAACAAAATATCATACAGGGTGGCTGGAAACAACAGATTTATTCCTCCACAAGTCTGGGAGAAGTCTAAGACCAAGGTATCCTCAGGGCCAAGCTCCCACTAAGACTCTGGTAGAATGCTTCCTTGCTGCTTCCTAGCTTCTGGTGCGGCCCTCAGTCCTTGGCTTGTAGACGTATCACTACAGTGTCTGACATCACATGACCTGCTCTTCTCTATGTGTCCCTGTGTGTCCTTCCTGTTCTTAAAAGGACACCAGTCATTTTAGATTAGGGTCCACCCTAGAGACCTGACCTTAATTTGATTATAACTGTGAAGACCCTATTTCCAAAGAAGTACATATTAGTAGGTACCTGGGGTTGGGATTTCAACAAATCTTCTGGGAGGGCGCAATTCATTTTATCACAAGGAGTAGCCAGGAGGGTGGCTGCAGTCGGGCAAGCAAGGGGAGAGGTATAGAAGATGGTCAGAGAGGTAAGTCCAGGGCTGGATTGTGTAGGCTTTGCAGAGAAAAGGCCTCATCTTCTGAGAAGAGAAGTCTGGGGCCTGCTTTTTGGCTGGGTGGTCTGGAAAGTAGCACATTTCGAGAAAGATTGCTTAGAGGGAGATTAAAATCATTAAATGGTCGAAGGAAAGGGTAATGGTGATCGGAAGGAAGATGATGAGAAGCAGTGAAGGAGAAGGTGAATGAGTAAATGAAGTGGGAAGGAGTCTCACCTCAGGTAGCCTCTGGTGGTGATCACAGAGTGATTGAGAATGTGATAAAAACAAAGGGCTTGGATCTAAAGGAATCTGGTAGAAGAGTCAAGAGTCCCTGGTGGCTATAAAGACCTCACTGGTTTGGTGGCCTCTTCCATTGATGAGTTTAATGAGAACAGGAAGTGAGAAGGGAATTGGGCACAAAGGTCATAAGGAGAGGAACAGTCCGTAGCTGGTGGGTGACAGTGGAAAAGAAAGATTGACATCTCCTTTCTAGACCCGCTGTCAGCTCAGCTTATGAGCTGGTGCTCTGGTTTGTGTTACTAGAGCACAGTCAGACCTAATGAGCAAGAACTGCGTATGCCCTCAGGTTCGAAGTCCCTTCAAGGAGCATGGACCATGGCAGGAGAGAAGAGACAGGTGGTATAGGGGATTTAGACATGTCCCTGCATGATTACAGTAGCACAGGGTGAAGCAAGGTGGGGCATCAGGAGATGCAGAATGAGGCTGCCCTCTGGGGGCAGCAGAGAGCCAGAGGCACCTGGCTGCACCACCTCCATAGCCATGAGCCATTCTGGCAGAGAAAACCAGCAGAGACTGCCTTGAGGCCTGACTTTGTGTGAGCAGTCATCTCTTCTCCTCCGTCCTACCCTCAGTATCAAAGGAGAAAGAACAAGGAGGGTGGAGGAGGGGGAGAAGAGCACACCAGGGTCTGGGACTCAGGGCCTACCTGGACCAGGAGAGTGGCCAAAGGGGAGGGAGTGAGGCCTGAGACTGTGAGATAGATAGGCTTCATTTTTTGTAACTGCAGTGAAACCATTTTAATAACTAAAAGTGGATGAAAGTTAAGCAATGAGACAGATGTTGTGTTGAAATGTAGGACTCAGACAGAGAGAATCTTGAGGAAAACCACCAAGTCCTGAAGGTTCTCTTTGCACGACAGTGAAGAGTCAGAAAGCCATCTCCCAAACCAGATTCCTGACCTGGGAACAATGTTGTAGCAGGTGTTTCCTAAACTCTGTGAAGTTGCCTTGCTGGGTTTGGTAAAATTCACGTTGGGCTATTTCAACTTTATTTCTCCTTTGGGCCATGCTCTCCTATTTCAGTAGGTTATCTTTTTAACTGCCAGCCCCCAGAAATAGTTTGTATTCTTTCCAACAATTAACAAAAGAAGCCAATGAGATCTCTGTTAGTCCATTCTCATTTGTCACACAGCTAGAGGACCGGGTCTAACCTAGCAAGTTCTCTCCATGCTTTTTCTTGGCACATGGCTGGTTGAGATTGTCTATGGCATATTTTTCAAAAGACCTTTGCCTGAGGGATTAATCCCTCCCTCAGTTGTGTAGTCCCAGGTTATATCCAACCTAAACTTCTTCAGCTACTACTTCCAGTCACTTGGTTTTCCCCAGTATCCAGCAGAGATGGCAGAGGACCCCTGGCCTCTGGCCTCCCATGTCTTACTGCTGCCGATTCACCACCATTAGACCTTGTTCCCGAGTGCGGAATCTAAATTGTTGAACCAAGGAAGAGCACCTTGTTTATCAGTCATCCTTTTGCTTTTCCTTTCCAGTCTTCAAGATTTCCTGGCCCACAGACTAGAGAGAACATTTTGTCAAAGTACTGATAGAAATAACACAAACAGCCTCCATGTCATGTTCTGTCCATATATACCATATTTTTCCAGGTACAATGTGCACGTTTTTGCCCAAATTTCTGCAGGAAATATAAGGATGTGCGTTGTATCTGGGAATAATGA
The DNA here is from genome assembly GCA_007922815.1 of Macrotus californicus. NCBI lineage: Eukaryota > Metazoa > Chordata > Mammalia > Chiroptera > Phyllostomidae > Macrotus > Macrotus californicus. Next base: position 10,856 of record VMDR010015382.1, on the reverse strand, counting down.
TTTCATGCCATGGGTATAATAATCCCATGTATAATGCACACAAATATGTGGGTGTGCATTATACCTGGCAAAATACAGTAGATCATAACACATACTTTCCCATTTTATGGTTTCACTGCAGTCACTTGCCTTTCTATGTTTCTGGAATCCCTTTCACTAATACACTCTTGATAAATGACTTGCACTCACACCTCTCGATCCTCTGACCATTCTAGATTTGAGTTTCAGACCTCCTCAACCTGATTAGGCCTGCAAATGTGTCAGTGACCATGCCCTCTGCATATGCGTGCACCATTTTGGAAAGGTTTAGCATGGCTGGAACCAGATACCAGGGAAGACTAGATCCTTCCTGACTTGAACTAGAGCCTCAATTGACTTATTTAAGTGTATGTAAATTTCTGGCTCAGCCACACTGCTGTCATTCAAAGCCAGGTTCTTATTGGAAAAGATGTGTCTCTATTCCACAACTACCCTATAGATGTTTTGACACATCTCTTCCCTGTTACATGCACTTCATCATCGCAAATCATTTTCAAACATTTCCCATGAAGCTGTGGGTGATCATTATAGGATGACTATTCTTTCTTGGTAGCTCCTGTGCACTTTTTAACTGAACCTGTGACATAAAGTAAAGAAAAAATTCTATTTTGTTCGCAGCTCTTCAAAATTCAAATTACTCTTCTACACTTACAATCCTTCTTAATTAATGTACCTCTTGAATAAAAACTAAAATACTGAGTAGGCATTAACTTTTATTTGTATTAATTTTACCCATGGAACAATTTCTGCACTTCCTTTGGATCTTATACAGGCTGTCTTCAATTACCAAAGATTTTTTTTTTAGAGAAAGAATCTCACAGGCTGTCTTTAACTTCCAAGGATTTTTTTGAAAGAATCTTACTATTGAGAAATGTATTTTCCCTGAAAACAGTGGTATATAAAGAGACCAGGTTCCCCAGGACAGCTCACAAAAGCCTCATTAAACCAAAACATCCCTGAAGTATAGCAGTAATAAAACTATAGCAGTGGGTGAATAATATTATACTAGCCAGTCTCTTTGTATCCATGGGGAACAGCAAAGAGTGTTCCAGTTGGAATGCTGGGACTGCTCCAGCGTTCTACTGCTTGGAAGGCAGTGTTCCCTACACCATCCCTGTGGGCTGTGGAGTGGGAGGGAAGACCGTCCCTGCAAATCCCAGTGATGGAATCTGCTGCCTGGGCAGGGGTGGGAAAGATTTAAGACTCCAGTGTGTGGACTGAATGAAAGGAAACTGGAGATGAAGGTTGGAAGCAGATTGTAGGAGGCTGGAAAATAAAAAGATACGAAAAATGGAAGCTCCTGTTTGCATACTCTTCAATCCCAAAGCAAGTCCTCTGACTTTACCAACTCCTTGATACTCCCTTCAATTCTACTTTAACTACTATCATTTCTCTTGTCATGACCTGTAGCTTTAAGCCAGTTTCTTTCCTGGTCCACTAGGGAAAGAGGATTATCTTCCCAGCTGTCCCCAATTCTTTTATATATAACACAAATACACTGGATTTTGGTGTTTTATATAGATTTTTACAGCCTGCACACGTCACAGAGAAGCATACCAGGAATAAAATGTTTCTCTCACAAATGTCACCCTTCTGTTTTTCTCTTCTATCTTAAAGACACAAATAATGTCACATCTGGCACTCTCCATCACTGTATTTCATTAAAGTCTGCCACCCTTGCCAAGCACTATTGCCCTCCTAATGGGTTCCACTGCCTTACATCAACCACCACTCCTACCACTCATGTAATAGATCTTTCAGAGCCTAAAAATGTGACGAGTGGTGAGATTGCCCCTGAACCACTCCTGAGTGTTTCTGTCTTTCATATGGAATGAAAAAACCAAGAAAATAAAGCAGATACCACCTATTTTACTTACACCCTCCACAGTTTATATGGCCCGTTTAAGACTTCACAGGAGACCAATTGATTCAAAAGTTAGAAACCATTTTCTACCTAGAATTATCCCTCTTCCTAACCACTAAAGCTGGCTACTGAGTTTAAGTGCCAGTCTTTCCCTTCTCTTTCTTCTTTCTACAATTTTTGGGGGATCTAGCCCCGCTTCCTACAAACAATTTTTTGGGAATGCCAAATCTTGTTCGACATTCCCAAATATGCCTGAACAACAGCAGTTGCATCATTGAAGCTCAGCCCCCTTGCCATCTACTTTAATTTAGAGAAAATGGCCCTATAGAGGAGAAGATCATGTCTTATCTCTAGTATGTGCTGGTTGTCCTTAGCTCACAGCCTCTCAGTCCCATGGGGAATGCACAGCACTGTTAATATCAAAATTACATGTCCATGCACGTGTCCAAAGTGGGACTGGTACATGGACTCCAGACTCTATTTGCAAAGATGGTTTGGGGGCACACATATGGAAACTGAAAGAAATGGAGATGGTTCTTTAATGCCTTCTGGGTGACCATATGATTCTTGGTATAAGACCATAAAACTTCACATCTATAAAGGAAATGAACAGTTTCAGTGGAAAATGTTCATTTATCTTCTTGGTTCTGGGAGATTTATAATATTATATTATATAGAAACTATAATCCAAAGAGAAATGGTTGCTTTCATTGGCTCTTACCAAGCAAGCAGAGAGATCTGAAGTTTTACCAAAGACACAAAACTTGGAATTTAAAAGATATGGAAACTGAAACTTGGCTTGCCAGTATCTGTGTTGTGGACAGATGGAGCAGAGATGGGATGGGTGCACTTTTGGTAGAATGTTCTCTTCAAAAAATAATCTGTCTTCCTTCAGTTTTGTCTGTCATTATTAGGTATGTCAAGAGGGCCATAGACACAACTCAAGAGATTTAAGGGCAAAAGAGCTAGACAATTTTTCCAATTAATATAAGGAAAGATTCTGCTAAAAGAAATTATTATCAGTGATATTGAGACAGAATGATCCAAACACTGGTAGTTTACAATGAATAATAGTGATATCAGGGTTTATGTAGAACAAGAATCAATCATAGGTAGTTAACTACCTATGTAGCAGCCTAATGCTTTTGCCTCTAATCCATGGCTATGCCCTGCTGGCCTGAGTAAAAACCTTGGTGAGTGAGGCTTACCCCAAAGAGTAGAATTATCCATACCACTTCCAACGCCATTCTTGCCTCTGAAGAATAGCAATATCAAGAGCAGAAGCCAACATGGACTGGCCTGTGACTATGCCCCAAATCAACTTGGATCAAATATGTTTTGACTCTGAGATAATCACCCCATGTTGCTTAGTTATATAATTAGTTGAAGATGTCCAAGAGGAAGTTAGGGCACGCTTGCCTGACCTTTCATAGAAGGGGTTTGTGTACTTTTTGGTTAAGCTGGTGCAAGCAGCCATGAGAAAATGAGGAATCACAGGCCATGGGAAGACTGGGTGAAAATGGGACAGGTTAGTCTAGGACAGATTAGGCTAGAGAGGTGTTTGTGTGGTCATTAAAGAAAGAAATGGAAAACAGTCAAAGGACATTGAATATAGATTATATTAGTTTCCTCTTGCTGCTGTAAGAAATTACTACCAATTTATTAGCTTAGTATAACACAGCTTTATTATCTTACACTTCTGAAGGTCAGAAACCTGAATCAGTTTCACGAGGCTGAAGTCCAGGTGTCAGCAGGGCTGTGCTCTAGAGGAGAATTTGTTTCCTGGCCTTTTCTAGCTTCTAGAGCATTCCCACATTCCTTGGCTCGTGGGGCCTTTCTCCATTTTCCAGGTTCATTGTTCCAAGCCCTGCTTCATCATATCTCCTTACTCTGACATTGATCCTCCAGCTCCCCTGTTATAAGGGCTCTTGGGATTACATTGGGCCCAAGAAGGTAATCCAAAATAATCTTGCACCTCAAATTCCTTAATCTAAGCAGAGCAGCTAAATCCTTTTTTCTGTGTAAGGTGGTAGTATATTTACAGGTTTCAGGGATTTGGATGTGGACATCCCTGGGAAAGGGAAACTATTTAGCCTACCATGTAAGACCTTGTCCATTAAAAAGAAACACTTAAATACCTTGGAATTTTAAAAAATCAGAACTGATATGTTTCCCTCCCTTACAAGGTTCTAGAACATTTCATGTATTTACACATAATTTCACTGATTTGAAAAAGACCTTGACTGATGCTCAGAAAGAGATGAGGCATGGTGATCTTGGAAAAAGATTTTGACTCAACTTATAAAATGGTGGAAGGAGCAGATAGAGGTAGGAAGAATCATAGTGTGACACAGGCCAGGAAGAGCAGCCAGGTAACCCCACTCCTTTTGGGGAAGGCGGTTACTCTATAACCCTCCCAACAGGAGAGTTGAGACCACACTGAAGCTTCTTTGGGAAGAGTGGGAAGTCATATTTCTGGGTTTAATCAATGTAATTTTACCTGGTTGCTGTACTAAAGAATTAGAGGTGGTTTGGAGAGAAATGGAAAGGTAGCTGTTCAAAAACAAAAGTCCTAGACATAACAAATGTACAGACCACAGTGAATGCACGCTCCCATAACACATGAGGAAAACAGGCATGGTGAAAATGGTGTCATAAGCCCCTTGTGATTGTGTAAGGTGAGAACCTCTTGGCTAACCAAAATCCGAAATTCTAAGAACTACAACATACATTTCCTGGGGAGTTTCTAGCAATATCTGAAATGATAATAGTCCCCTGGCTTACAATACCCTCTTATTCAAAAGTAGTCAGCTTTTCTAGGGTACTTTGTAGATTTTCAGGGTCTGAATAGAGTGGTTCGCCCAGTGGCTTTGACAGTATCCAATAGAGTTCAAGCTAATAAAGAAGCTCGATAGACACCAGGGATTTCTGTGCTGTCATTGATCAGGAAAATTCCTCTTATTTCAGTCCCAGTTTCTGAGAAAAATCAATCCATGCTTGTCTTTACCTGAGAGACCATACAATCTATCTTAACAGTTCTTACACAAGGATATATTAATTCCCTTACCTGTGGCCAAAATCCCTGTGAAGGGACTAAAGTTTACTGATGATAAAAGATACTTGGATATCCAACTTGGATGATCAATGATTATCAGGCTTTCGAAAGAGCAAGCGGATAGAATTGGAACTAGCTTGACCCATGACAAGGTGAGGTTTACTTGTAACTTCTGCAGAAAACTGGTGACCCAAAGGAAAATTTGAAGAATCAGGAATATTTCTCAACCAATGAAAAATATTTCCCTGATGCCACTGTGAGATGAATAAGAAACATGATACTTGGACCTCCTTGGGGCTCCTTGAGTCCTGTGGAAATCATGTACCATATTTGAGGATATTAAGTTCCATTAGAAAAAAGGAAAAGAAAAGGTAAAATGATAGAAAAAAGAAGGAAAGTCACTTTTGAAGGTTGTCCCAAACAACAAAAAGCTGTTAAGGTCTTCTCTGGGTAGGAGTAAGAACATGGAATAAGATACTCCTAGGTGTGTAAAATCCACAAGCTGTTTTACCCAGTGGTAAGTACCCAAAAAGCCTGCAGTTCATAGAAAAAGTCAATAGGGGCAGCAGAGAGACAACCTTAGTGCTGACTGCCATACCTTACCATTAGATACTTACTTTTTGAAAGGCAATCAGGTAGAGATTGCTTGCATCCCTAAAGGAAATTTGAGGCCAAAAATTTCTATATTAGACCCTAGAGAATGTCAGAAATCACTGACATAGAAAGGAACTACCTAAAAACTCTGACTACGTGCAGGGATTTGCTCAAGAACTTTCTGAGTTTGGTCATACCAGGTGTCCACTAGATGCACGAACAGCTTTATTTCCCCTGCTTTATTTCCTCTGATGCTTCATCCTGTTTTACAGAGAAATAATAGGCCCAACCTATGATTTCTTATCAGAACAAGGCCAACAACAACAGGACTTGCAGACAAGAGCATTGAAACAATGGAGAAGGAACACTCTTGGAAGACTGCCTTCCTCCAAACTAGTTTATAGGGAAGATAATGTTAACAGGACAAAAACCAAAACACCAGAGTACCTCCTCACAGTTGGCCAGGTTGTATTCCTTTGAATGGTTGTTCGAAAAGGTACTATTATAGTGAGTCATTCATTACTTGTATAGAGTCAGCCACTTGTACAGGGTCAGCCATGCAGTGTGCAACTTGGACATCAGGAAGACTTCCGTCTTTCCTCACTGGAGTTATCTGGAAAGAGAATCATGTACCACTGACTGGTGGGCAGTTTCCAATGGGCTAGATACTGACTTAGGAAAATAGGCAAAGAGCAATGTCCTGCCCTTGGCACTTCTTTATGTAGAACAGATACTGAAATCAGATTGCCGTGGTCCTACCAGCCTTCAGTGTGGTCAGGTATGTAAATGCACCTTAGCCAACAGCCAAAGAACAAGTTGGTGGTTAAAGCAGGGGGTGATCTGCTGCTTGGCTACTGGATCTAAATGCCACTGAGACAACTCAGGATAAATTGTTCATTTTAAGGTATTCCGGTTAGCAGCCTTAATTCCATCTGCAACCCTAATTCTCCTATGCCATGTAACATACCTATTTATAGGCTTTTGGATTAGGACATGGACATCCTTGGGGTGGGATGGTGGCATTAATTTACCTACACAACCTGTCAGAAGGCAAATTCTCATTTGGTACTTAGGAACCCTGGGAAGCACAGCCCTGACTGAAGGACACCACATACCTCTTGTTCTGTGGGGCTCTCTGCTTGCAGATAAGGTTCTGGAATTGTCCCAATAACAGAGCATTTTTTTCCTTGACTAGGTCAGCTTTATCACATCGGTTTGTTCCATCTTAAGGACCACATGGTCTCAAGAGCAAATTCATCGGTCAAATGTTGAGCAAGTGCCAACTGTAGTTATGAAAATCCCCTTTCGAAAATTTCAAAGTTAATTTAATTTCCTTAATTTTGCCCTTCGACTTTCCCATTTCCTCATCTCTGTAAGCATGATATCTATATTAATAAATACTTCACAATTTTTGCATGACTCAGAGTTTCCAAAGCTAATGTTTTCCCCCCTTTTGCTAATTTTCCAGGCTCTAGACTTAATTTTTCTGTAATAAATACCCTAACAAATGAACCAATAGTTTATAATTTGTTTTGCAACTTAGATTTAAATTTAATTTCTTCAACCCTGAAGAACAACAGCAGAATATGAAGATTTTGAATTATAAATAATCTTCCTTATTGGTCTAACTTCTATTTGTCTCTTTACCATTTAGCCCAGTTCACCTAATGGAAATTAAGTATTCAACCATGAGCCTGGGTACTATACTAGGTTCCATGGTTTTATATATTTTTTTGGCATTAAGGAAAACAAGAAATCTACATATCTATAATTAGCTAATATATTCAGCATTGGCTCCTATAAACAAGATGCAGGTGTGCATACTGCAGAAGCACTTTTGTATGTAATGTTGACTTTTCCTTGTGGGAAAAATTAGTCTCCCTCCATGAAACAAAGAGAGAAAGCTGTAAGAAAAACATTTATAATATGTATATAATGTTTGCTGGACCAGTGTCATTGTGTTCTGTTTTATGATACTCTATAGTTTGAAGACCTCTTCTTAGGCACCAAAATTCTTTGTTCTTAAGTACTAATTTGCTTGGCATATAATGTTTCTCCTGAAGGTGTATTGGAAAAATTGGTGTGATTTCAAAATTTCAAAGTTCATTGTTAAAACTACATTCTGTCAAAAAATAATATGGAGTACCTGTTGTATGCCAGGTACTCCTCTCAGCACTGGGGACTTGGCATCAAATAAATCAGTTAGGATCCCTGCCCTCCAGCACTTACCTCCCTCTGGGAGGGAGTGGAGCAGAAAATCAACATGCCTATTAAATATACCAGGTGGTAAATGGGAAATCTAGAGAAAGGGAGGTGGACCAAGAATGGAGGGGAAGCAGGTGGGGTGGACTGTTACAGTCCCATCCGGCAGGACCGCATATTGTTGTGGAATGCTTGTCCTATATCTCCGGACAAGTGACGAACAAATTCACGCAGACCAAAGGAATCTGGTGGAGAAAAGGGATAGCTTGGTCCCTCTCTCAGAGAAAGAGAGCACGCCGGCCTGGTGACTCTCTCAGTGAGAGAGAGGGCCTGCGTGGCCGCTCTCCCACAGACAGAAAGGGCCCCTACCCCTCTACTGGACAGGCTTTTATTGACATTCCTGGATGGTTCTCATTAACTATGTACAGGTTCACTTTGGGTGGATACTTTTTACAGATAACAGAGGAAAGAATGTTGTCAATTACTTCAAAGAGAAAGGTCATTTACAGATGTAAAGGAGAGAAGGCTGAACTATTTACATTCATGCTTGGGAAGTCTAGCACATGCCACAGTAAACTTCTGCTGTCTCCATCCCAGGTGAGGGAGTTTTTGCAAGAGCAAGTTTAAAAGCAGCCTAGGTACAATGCAGGCCTGATTTCCCACGAGAGACCTATCCACAGATGTTCCCTGCACCCCAACACACATCTGTCTGCTTTCAGAACCAGAGCTGAGCTACAGGTCACATCGCACACAAATAGATTTCCTAGTGGACATGCTATTTTTGATGGTTAATCAGGTTGGGTGGACACCTGAAAGATGGAAAGGAAGCCATTCTGAGGAGTCCAGGACAGCACATTGGGCTACTCAGGACCTTACAGAAGCCCCGAGGAACTGGAGCCAAAAATGGGTAAAAGAGAGGAAGAGCAATGGAGACAGAAAAGACAGGGACAGGTCATATAAGACCAAAGGCCAAGGTTAATGATCCTTTGAAGGAGATGGGGATCATTTGAAGATTTTGAACAGAAGCCACGTGATCTGATTATGTATGCTTGGAAAAAAAACCAATTCTAACTACAGTGTATGCAGGATTTAAAACAAAATTCTCCCATAAATCTGTGCTTCATTGTAGTCTTCTGCATTTACCAGCATACTAAAAACTGAGAGTATAACCATTGCCTTTCTTCTAATCAGGAAAAAACTATGCAATAACATAATAACTTACTTGATAATTTTTAAAGAATTATAAATGCAAATCAGGATATTTATGTATCAAGTATTTTTTCAAACATATAATTAGAAAATAAGACAGAAAATAAGGGAACTTGATTATGTTTAGCTGAGATTTTATACATTGAAGGTATTTTAAAAGAGTTCATTAATAAACTATGCTGTGAGTGAAGATCTGACGGTAGAGTAAAATCAGAGCATTTCCTGATTTATAATTGGGGTTCCAGCCATTCGGTCTGTTGTACTCCAGGACTGAGGAACTTTGAACAGAAATTATTCAAGAAATAATCTTCTCAGTCTTTGTGGTTATTTTATACATTGGAAGGTAGAATACCTGCAGGGCAGGTTCTTTGAACCCACAAGTGATAGGTTATAAGAAAAAAACTAATACTACAAAATTTAAATTGGAATAAAATAATTGAAGGAAAAGAATGAATCCCATTTTGGTGGAGGGAGGGGGAAGAGACATTTCTGAATTACTTTCTATTTAAATATATTAATTCATTAATATTTATTCATATGTATTTATTATATATTAATATATTGTGACAATCTAATACATATGTATATAACATTATAGACATGTGTGATCGAGTACCAGCAACTTACTAAAATTACTAGGAGAGTTGTGATGCTGTCAGAATTTCTGAGTGAACTGATAAAGTCCAGAATAAAGTCCCATTCCTTGTTGAGATGACATGTGATTTAGGATGCACTGCATTGCACTTGATGGGATTTCTTAGAACATAATTTTTAATATCTCAAAGGTCACAGATGCACCCAACAAGTTTGTGTTCTTATTATACCGAGTTCCAGGTGTCGTATAAATGTTCTGCTTGGGCTGATCGACAAAATGAAGAGTGAATAAGATTAATCAGTTGAGCAGTATCATAGAATAACTCATATTGTAAAATGCTGTGTTGCAGACAGATCCCTGGTAACAGCTTTCTTTGTGTTCAAGATAAACGTGTGACAGAACAAGGCTGACATGTTCCAGTATGTGGGTTCTCAAAAGAGTTGGTCACAGTGATGGAGTCTGCTGAATGTCTGGGGCACTCCAGGGAGCCTGAGTGGAAGAACTGGCTTTCCCTTTTGCTCAGGCTCTGGGATGCCCCTCATCCCGTCCTCTGATTCTAGGGACATACCTAACCGGGAATCCCAAGTTGGGCTGCTCCAGTCACTTTGCTGGAACTCAGAGCACAGGGTTATCAGGATAAGAAAATCAGAGTTAATTTAAATAAATGGCTGAGAGATGTGGGAAACCCCATGTGCATATTGTACTATTCATAAATTCCCAGACGGCAGGCAAATGTTTGAGAATGTTTCATAGCTAAGATACTTCTGCAAGACCCATAATGCCTTCTTTGGTAGTCTCTCAAATTAATTCTCTTGCCTTGTTACCACAGCTTCCCATGTCACTCCTCTGCTCAGAAAGCATGGGTCTCCATTCCCTAACACCTCAAGTAGTTCCTTATTTGCCTGGTTTTCAGTGCCAGCCCCAGTTTGGTCTTTCCCGGGCCTCCTGTAGCAGTCTGCTTCCTGCCTCTCACAGGCTTCCCATAGTGTCTGACCTCCCATTGCCGAGCTCTCTGCAAAGCCATTGCCCATGTGAACAGCAGAAATTGGGGGCTGTTGGCCAAGGAAGTCTTCTAGAAGGATCCCCTTTCCTTACATTCTGTGCTTTTTCCTTAAAATGTCACAAATTTTATATTGTACTCCATAAATTATCCAAGCCTGATGATGATGAGGATGCCGCCTCCACCCACAATCTTTGGGTAAATTTAAGGGTCAAGAAGACGTGGCAGCATCTAATGCACTGATACCTACTTTCCCCCTCAACCCTACCACACAGGTACCAACTTTATAAAGCATGGA
>VMDR010015381.1:0-22374 GCA_007922815.1 Macrotus californicus | reverse complement strand
AAATTAACAGGTACTCTCCATTACCTCCGTAAGACATCCTGGCTGATGCCCACAACACACTGAACACATGTAGGTAATATGCTGCTGCCTAGAATACACATGGATTTTTGTTCTCAGTAGATACTGGTAGACTTACCAAGACTCAGTTGTGTTTTCAACCTTCTATGCTGGGTATACTTGTTCAAGAAATTATGTAATTTAACTGACTATTATGTAAACCATTCCATAATTGTTATATGAAATATAAATAGGAAAAAGAAAATGGTTGTTTTATGAAATTAAATCAAACATTTTGGGAAAATTCGAAAAAGGGAAACAGCTTTGAATTTTTTCACTGGATTGGGATGAGCAAGAGAAGGTTGTGGAAGATCATAAGTACGTCAGGTTCTGCGCTCAGATCGCCTCATGAGCACTTTTTCTTTCACTTCTTTTTTCTTTTGGTGGGGGGGCCGGGCTACAGACTTCTGGTTGCCTCCAATGAGCTTAATCACAAACTGCTCCCGGGCTGGTCCTGCAGAGCAGGTGTAGATGCCCGCATCCTCATTTTCTTTATTGTGGTGACAAACACATAACACAAAATCTGCCATTTTAACTCTTTTTAAGTGTACACTGTAGTGGTATTAAACGCATTCACAATGTTGTGCCACCATCACTACCATCCATTTCCAGAGCTCTCTTCCTCTTGTAAAGCTGAAACTTCGTACTCAGTAAACAATAGTTCCCCATCTTCTCCTTCCCCTCAGCCCCTGGCAACCACCACTCTATTTTCTGTCTCTGTCGTTTTATAAAATCTAAGTGGAATCACACAGTGTCTTTGTGTGACCAGCCTGTTTCACTTAGCATGATGTCCTCAAGGTTTTTCTATGTTGTGTGTCTCTACCTATGTCAGAATTTTATTTCTTTTTAAGTGTGAATAATATTCCATTGTATTTCTCTACCACATTTACTCACTCTTTTATCTGTCAATGGACCTTTGGACTGCTTCCGTGTTTCAGCTGTTGCGGATAATGCTGCTATGAACATGGGTACACAGCTGTCTCTTTGAGACCCTGCTTTCAACTCTTTGGGGGTGTATACCCAGAAGTGGGATTGCTGGATCATGTGGTAATTCTATTTTTAATTTTTTTGAGGAACTGTCAGACTGTTTTCCATAGTGGCTGTACCATTTTACATTTTCACCAATAGTATGCAAGGGTTTCAATTTCTCTACATCCTCATCAACACCTGTTATTTTCTATTTTTTTGAAGGTAGCCATCTTGAATGGATAAGGATTGATATCTCACTGTAGTCTTGATTTGCATTTCCCTGATTATTAGTAATATTGAGCATCTTTTTATGTGCTTACATTGCCATTTATATATCTTCTCTGGGGAAATGTCTATTCAAGTTCTTTGCCAATTTTTGAATTGGGTTGTTTGGGTTTTTCTTATTGAGTTTTAGGAGTTCCCACTCATAATACATTAAATAAAAGGGTTTCTACTCTACAGGTTTTTTACTCTATATACTAATCTTAGATGATCTGATCCATTCCTGTTGCCGATGACTTACAAACCTATAATTCCAAGTTCAGTCTTTGTTCTGAGACACACACTTTGTATGTTCAGCTGCCTACTTAACACCTTTACTTGGATAAATGTCTGACACTCAAACATAAATATCCAAAAGTGAAGCGATTATTCCTCCCCCACTGAATGACGGTGTCAGTGAGTGACACCATCACATCCCTAATTTCCAAAACAAAAATCTGATAATCATCCTAAACTCTTCCCTGTCCTTGTCTGTGACATTCCATAAATCTGCAAGTTCTGTTGCTTTCCCCTGAGCATTTCTCAAATTCATGTACTTCTCTCCATCTATACCACCATTATTCTCTCTTAATTTTTATAACCATCTATAAACGATCTCCCTACTTTGAGCTTCTCTTCTACTAATCCATTTGGCAACCAGAGTTGTATATTCATCCTACAACTGAATCAGTCTGTGTTCCTTAATATGTCTTATTAGGACTTGCACATTCTGGCCTCTGCCAACCTTCTCTTATTATTGTCCCTAAATGTCTAGCCAAACTAGATGTCTTTCAGTTTCTGCAACATCCTTCTTCTTTGTCCTCAAGCTTTTACATGCTATTTGTTCTACCTAGAACACTCCTTCTCATCTTTTAAATTTCAGCTTTAAAGTCATTTCCTTAGGAGAGTTAACGGTGAACCCTAAACTAGCTTTGATCTCTGAGATATTCTCCCATTACACCTCCCATTGCTGAAATTACTTGTTTAATATTTACCTTCCTGACTAGAGGAAGTTTCTATAAGAGTAAGTGGTCATATCTGTCCTATTCACCACTGGATCCACAGCCTGATGCCTATCATCACATAGCAGGTATTCAATAAATACTTGTTGAATGAATGAATGAACAAATTGGCAATAGCATTCATTAATGGTTTGTTGAATGAAACAGTCTTCTTTTAAAAAATACACTATAACTTTCTATTCAGAGGACAATTGTCCTCCACAAGCTCATTGCCACGAGAAATGTTATTCAAACATCTGGAATTATTTTTGAGATTGCCTTCAAAACATTTGCCATATTCTCCTAAATGCCCTAGATAGTGACAAATATTTGCCCCTTGAGGTTAGATTTTATTTTGGAAGCAGCAAAAGCACTCAGAGCCAAGATGGAAAATCAAGCTGTGTAACACTATCAGAGGTGAAGAAATATGTGAGATTCTGAACTAATGACTCTGACTTTTTTGTATGTCTCATAAACGGGCTCCTAAGGCAGTTTCAGAAGAGAAGTTCAAAAAGTGCTTATGTGCAATGGCAGGACAGTCAGGACGTTTGCGTAGCTTCCCAGGTGAACTCCATTGCCGGGGGCACTGCTCATTTAGGAGTGTACAATCAGAAAAGTTTGGTTTGGTTTGGTTTCATTTAATAATTCTTGTTTTCATTAGATACAATTTCTACATACCTATAAGCCTTGCTCAAAGCTTCAGGGAGAGCATGACATAGTACAAAGAGCCCAGAAATGTTTAGTGAATAGTATCATCATCATTATTGAGAACATTTAATAATGTGCAAAGTACTTACATATTAATTATCACTACAGTTTGGCCACATATCACCACAAAGTAAAGTGCCTTTAGCACACCTACTTTAAAGACCTCCCCCAGCAAAAATAGCGAAACGCAGAATAACCCTTTGCCGACTGAGGTAGCTCTCGAGGGTACCAACTGCTGTGAGGTCGGGTTGGCTCAGTTAAATGAAGTTGATGAGTGAGTCCAACTGCCGCAGATGGTACCTTCAGACTCTGGTCAGACATCTCAAAACTATGTATTATTGGTCACAAGGGAAATCATGGGCGAGAACTGAGCTACAGAAATAAATCCATCTTCCCTACGAACAGCGATAGATCTCACTTAGATCCTGCACCATGTGCCAGAAATTATGCTAAGTACTTAATATGCAAGTATCATTTTTTTTCATTTCAGAAACCAAAGCTAAGAGAGATTAGTTCATTTTCCCTGTGTCACGCAGCTAGCAATCGGAAGAGCTAGACTGCGGACTCCTGGTCTACATAATTCTGAACGCCAAGTTCTTTCCACTATACTCAGAGTACATAATGGACTAAAGCCAGGCCTTCATCATATACAAAGATGGCACATCTCAAACCCCTTCTCTGTCACTCTAGTTCTTCTTGTGCCCATCTTCTCCCCAGTGTCACAGTGTTCTGGCAGCTTTACTTTCTTCAAAATGAGCCTCAAGAATTTTCTGTTAAGTTTCTTTTTTTCAACTCTTTACTATAACATGGAGCATCTTCTCGTGGTGTTCTCAACCATCCTTGAAGAATTATGCCCAACTTCTCACCTCATTGCCTGAAAAGTTGTTACTGAGGCCCAGATCCTTCCTCTGACTACCTGCCCTCTGGAAGCAAACTTTCCATGACCTTTGCCTCCATCAGGATGGCAGTGCACTGATCTTTATGGGGAATTTTTCTGGCCATTTGACAGTGAGCCTTATGTGGGCAAAAGGGTAGGCAAAGGGAGTGTTGATGAAGCGTTTCCAGTTTCTGAGCCTGGTGCCTGTACCTTGTCTCAAAGCATAGACTCCAGTTTGGGTGAGACCCATGCTACCAGGCTCTGTTGGTCTCCCAGGGAATGCATTGACCATCATAGCATTTTTGTCATATCTCCGCCTTGAATGTGCCATTATGCAGATGGAACCAAATCTAATTACCACTTTAGGCTTAATGACCTTGGTGAGGCTCTTGGAGGGAAGCATGACTTGTCTTAGGTAGGTAGGTGGACACATTATACTATGATGCTAGAGCCTTTAGTACAGGGGATGACAGGGTAACATCCAACTAAAAGAAATTAGAAAGAAATAACTAAATCTGTGTGTCATAAAATCAGCATTATATTAAAATATGTACCAAATTATAAATCAATTTTTTCAACCTATTTCCAAACTAGCATACTTTCTCCACACCTCTGAGTGTTTTCCTCTTGTCTCTATTCCTGATTGACTTCATGTGTTTATTTTAAAGAGGGTAGAGTCTGTTTCTAGCTCCTCATGAATTTTAACTTTTCACCTGTCCTTCATTCTTTGTCATGATTTAATTATTCATTATAAGCCTCTCTTAGTCACATCTGTCCATAGCACTCCTTTCCGAACCTTAATATCAAACTGAGCCCTCTAAGTCATGCTCTACTTTCTGAAAAAAAGCCTCACAGATTGCAATGAGAAGATTAAACATAAAAAAAAAACTCTTACTTAAGAGAAATATTTTAAGGATATAAGGAACAATCAGAAAAAAATATTCAGTGGAAAGAATTAATAGGAGTCTTCAAATTCCTCTTCTAGCAGGTCTCTCCCCCCATGTATTTATCCTCATCTTGCTCAGCGCAGCCTGCAGTATGATTAGTCTGCTAATACTAATTTTCCAAAGGTTCTGGAAAGTACTTTACCAGCAGGAATCATTCTCACCAAGTATGGAAGGGAACTGTCACAAAAGGACTTGTACAATGTCTTATGACAATTGTAGCGATAATATTTAGATATCCTGACTCCTAGTTAGTTACTTACTAAAACTAAGTTGATTTCTAGGGAGGTTTAGCTACATGTTCCTTTGTCATCTCAGGCTACATTAGAACACTGATATGTACGTTAGCACAGTAAGTCCTCAACCTCATTGATATTATATAGGTGCTGGGACTTTGAGCAAATTGACATACAACAAAACCAGTTTTACCACAGGCTAACTGATATAAACAAGAGTTTACTCCCTATGACATTTCATCAATGTTACAATGAAATGACATTGAGTGAAATGATGTTATTTGAGGCCCTGCTGTATGTGTTATCTATGAGTATACATATTTCTTCCTTCCGCAAAGTCTTAAATGTGGAAAGTAAACTCCAGGATATGATAATTAATGACAAAATAGTCAAGGGTTACCAAGAAGGAAACTAAAAAAAAAAATCATACACAAAATGTTGAAGAAAACTAGCAATGTTTTACTCTAAATCAGTGCCTTTGGGGCTTTTTAAACCATGATCCACAGTCAGAGATACACGTTTTGAACAGTGGAAGAGAGGCTGGGCGGTCCCAAGGTGGCTTCTTTGAAGGGGACTGGAGCGTCATTGTTCTGTGTACAATGTTTCCTGTATCTTGTATTCTCTTCAATAAATGTCTATTTTTCATATTAAAAAGAAAGACTCAGTGTGGTTATCCCCAGTATGCATAATGTACCTTTGATGCTATTTTTAAAAATTCTGGTCAGGACCCAATAAGCTGGTCAAAATTTGTAGTTAGAAAATTACTGCTTTAAATTGTCAACAGTTACCAGAATAAGAAGAACAAGGTGAAGGAGGAGAAGGAGAAAATGATGACATAAGCCATCCAAATCAAGTTTAATAAGAGACATTATTTAACATGATCTGTCTTTTCCCTGGCGAATATGTATATTTTCTTTCAAGGAAGCCTCGTGTACTTGAATTCATAATTTCATTGTGAGACTCCACTGGGAATGTACAGCATTTTGTTTACCAGATATAAATCATACAAGAAACATCTTTTCTGAATTTTGTACCCATTTTTTAAAACAAAGGAAGCAATACAAATGATATTCTAATTCCATATTTTTAAAAAAACTTTTCAAAAGAAGGAAGTTATATGTGCTCAGTGTTGCATATTTTAGGATGCCAAAGAATTTTTACTTAGGTTGCTCGTTCTTATTTCAAAGTAATAGTCCAAAAAGCAAAGATGTATTTTTTTAATCAACTAGTGTGAATTTTAAATAGCAGATTTTTGCTTTCATAAATAAATCATTTTTATCAAATTCATCTGTTCCTCTTCATATGGTATATCACAAGTGGGTTGCAGCTGGCTGCTTTGCAAACTGGAATTTGGATTCTATTAACAGCTCCAGTGAAAGGGTCCTTGCCAGTATCTGGGCTTCCTCATCTCTACACACACTGAACATGGCTTTAGCACAATTACCTAAAGCTCCTTCAATTAGAAATTGCAAGATAGCTGTCATCGAACTTATGTAATGTGGGTCAGCCAAGCATCTGGCAGATTCCGCATGTGCCACAGAGTAAATACACACAATGTTTTCTCATCTTGGAACAAATACATTGCTTTCACAGCTAATGGAAAAATCAGAAACGTTTCCATTTTCTTGGGTTTTAAAATGAACATACAACAAAGCAAGTCTCAAAATAATTTTTTTTAAACTGCAATTAGGAAATAAGTAAAATAGCTAATAATCACAGTGAAACTTTAGGATTACATTTAAGACATGAAATATAAAAATCACAAGAGATTAATAGCTTTTGAATAAGTTGAACAGTTGCTAAAACAAATGAATTTTGCTGTCTGGAGAGCCCATTTAAAACCTGCTCTGCTTCCAAGCAGTAGTGTGTCACAGAGTGGAAAGTGCACTAACGAGCATGAAAGGCCTCGGATTTGCTCTCAGTCACTAACTGATAGTGTAGCTTTGGGGTATTTGCTTAACCTCAGTTTCCTAATTCCAAAAATGATGATATTAAACCACGTGGTTTCTCAATTCTATGGTATCTTGGAAATAGTTAGGTTTGAGATAGTTATTTAGTATATTAATGTTGACAAACAAGAATTATGTACTCTTTTCTCTCCACATTAATTAGTGGGTACCTCTCATCATCTAGGTAGGAAGTAAAGCAGTATCTTTGCTTGAATGCAAGAGAGTTTAATAAACCCTTTAAAAACAATACAGAATCTCTGATCCCCTTAGAAACTAACAGAAGGGAGGTTTCAAAAAGTTCATTCTGGTTATCTAGGCAAAGCTTGTAATTACTATACTAACAGAATAAATCGTATAAAAGAACACATTAGCAAAGACTGAAGAGAGTCATAAGACAATGTACTCATCCACCCTTATCAGTGAGAAAGGCAATGTGTTTTTATACAATTGAATTGAACAAAAAATTATACTAACTTATGAATACTAGGGCTACCAGAGAGAGCAAATGGTGAACATCTGGAGCTAAGAAGTTTCTTCTTCATGTAATCACAGTGATGACATCATTCACAAGTGGCAGAACATAGTAAAGCATTTATCTTTTATTCCACAAGGTGGTATGTTTTATGTATAAACTATTTGGGGTAGTGTTTTTATTCTGAATCTAATGATGTACTTTTTAAATGGTTTTCTTATTTTTGCCTTGTTAGTACATCACTTAGAATCCTGCCTCTGGGTCTAACAAATTGCCTGATGCCAAAGTAGATACATGTACTTGTTCCCAAATTGATAACATATGCCACAGTTTTCTGTATTGCCCTCAATAAACACACTTCTGGGGGTATTCTTGACCCTGATCTCAGTGAGAACTCCAAGTGTTGTTCAGCTTCCCTGTGCTTTTCCCCATGTGGTTACGGCTGTGAACATTAAGTATACTTCAGAGAAATAATATGACCCTTTACCTATATAAACATTATCTGCATATAGTATAAGATTGAATGAAGTTGTGAAATAATATTAGAAGTTATTTAAAACAAAAGTTGAAGAATTGTTAGCAATAAGGTTCACCAACTTTAACCTAAGAATCTACTTAAGGCCTTCCAAACCCCTAGGATTATGCCTTTTCTGATTCTTTATGTTTGCCTCTTTTATCTTTGTTTCAGAAACATCTATAAACAAAGGCCGGTGTGGCTCAGTGGATTGAGCACTGGCCTGCGAACTGAAAGGTTGCTGGTATGATTCCCTGTCAGGGCACAGGCCAGGTCCCCAGTTAGGGGCAAGCAAGAGGCAACCAATCAGTTTCTCTTACACATTGATGTTTCTCTCCCTCTCTTTGTCCCTCCCTTCTCCTCTCTCTGAGAAACATCTGTAAACAACATCAGTGGTAAGGTATAGGCATATGTATAAACTGCAGTGTATATTTAGCCATTGGCCATTTATCCATTTGTTTATTCATTTTCTCACTCATTTGTCAAATATTTATTAAGTGCCTCCATTGTTCTAGGCACTGTGTTAAGCATTGAGGATACAAAGTAAGATGAACTCCCTCTTAAGAGTAATATTATAGTAATGATAGCATTAAGCCTGATGTTCAGCAAGATAAATGAGACTATAATTTTTATTTAAAAATATGTATTTCTAATGATTTTTTTATTTTTTCTATCATTGATTTAGAATTATTGTTTCATTTATTTTTTGCTTACCTGTCTTTGATACGCTTTAAGCTAAGAGTGTCTTATGGCTTAAGCATCACATCTTGCAAAAAAAATAAAATAAATATTGATGAATACACTTAAATATTTTATATATTTTTAGTGGCTCCTGATTGTCATTTCACTCTATTTTTTGCTTTAAAATAATTTTAGATTCTCATTATATGCTTAGGCCCTAGAGTGCTTGAAAAAAATGGAGGGAAATGGTCTCTGTCAGGAGATTGGAACTCAAATGCTATTTATTTAGGGAGGTTTATAATAGGTATGAGCTCAAAGATCAGGACACCGTACACACTGCAAAAGCAAATATAATTATTAGTAGGACACATAATAGAAGGTTTAACTGTGTATACAGCAGGAATGAGTAGTCGCTTTCTACCTGGGAGGGACTGGTTGTCTTCGTAAAGAGTGTCCTGATTCAAATGTAAAGCAAAGCCACTGATCAAATGCTTTTCTAACTAGAGATTAGCTCAGGTGTTTACCTTGAACGGTCTTTGTACTCAGGGCATTAAAAAATGGCATGTTAAAATGAAAAAAAAGAAACCCATTCTGTATGCTGAGAGAAAATGATGCTGCTATATAGTAAGGTAATTCTTATTCAAACTAAAAATGTCTTTTTTTTCACTCAAACTGAGTCATCAGAATGTTTAGCATTATGCTTAAGCCAATAAAAGGAAGAAAGAATAAAATATTCAGAAGTAAAACATGTCCATACTTAGTTTCAAGTTAGAAATGGTTGGATAATTATCTTATTAAGTTGCTACCCACTACCATTTTTAGTACTTTATTTCTTAAGTGCTGTACTAACATTAACAGATTGATTCAGTGACACTCTTTAAAGTCTGCTGTCGTTGTCACTGAGATTTCTAAGCCAAAGAAAGAAGAGATTGTTTCAATGAGTGTACTTAGGGCTGGAGGGACCACAGCATGTTCAAGATACCTACCCTTAAGTAAGCCTTGTTTGGGAAGGAAAACAGGTTGGATGTGATCATGTGCCAGAGTAGACAATAAGTGCTCTAGATCATAGCAGAAATGTAGAAAACCAGATCTATAGTCGATTTTAAAGCAGAGGTCTGTTTTGCTGCTTAGAAACAGGAGACATGAAGACACCATGCTTCTCTTACACCCTACCTACTCCAGTAGCTACTGTGAGACCAGGGAAGGCAATTGCGCTTCCTCCGCTAACTCAGAACACATCTGGAACCTACTCCCCTTGCAGTCGAAGGTAGTTACATGAGCATCTAAAATGGGTGTGACCCTGCCTGTCAAATCTTCCCAAAGCAAGAAATAATAAAAAATAATAATAATAACCATTCCCCAGGAGCAGATCTTCAAAATTAGAAAAGGACTGGAAATTTGACAGGAAGAGAAAGAGTTGGGACAACACTGCAGTTTTCTACATGAGCTCTCCCCCTTGCCACCGCCGTTTTTAAAAATAAATGAACTCGTGAGATTTCCAAATGCATTCTTTTAACATATGGTTAAGTGTAAACATACTGGATTTATTTTAGGGGAAGAAGTAACCTGACTGATTCAAAGAGTGCCTCGGAATTTATTTAGTAATGTCAGAAGTCACAACTTCTTTTTATCACTTTGGATTCACAAAATTGCATCTGAGGAAGATATATGCTTGAGTGTGATTGCTCCCAGACATGTAGTTTTCCTCCATCAAGGACCTAAAATAATACTAAAGAGCCAACTTGTGTTTGTGTGGGTTTTCTTGGCACTCATCCAGAATGATTTCCCACTAATGTTCTTCTGCCAAACCTGCGAAACTGTAAGGACATGTCCTGACACCAGTCATTTTCTCCCGGGCGTCTAAAATGCGGGTCCTTCTGTTGCTCGAGCTGTTCTCCAAATTTAACTGGCTCTTTTGTACTGCTTTTGCGACATGAGGGTAGGAGTGCTGAGTAGGCAAATGTGGAAATAGACATGCACAAAACTAGATGAATGTGAGAAATTGCTCCGTAGTAGAAGAGTTCTCGTACCAGAGACCACGGCAGGCTTGCACTTTGAAATGAACAGCACACAATTCGAAACACGGTTTAACTGAACGTGGGCAAAGTGTGCACTGGAATGAAGTCCAGTGTGGTCAAGGGTTAAGTCTTCATTACTTTCATTAGGAAGAGTCCCTCCCTTGCACTGGGTCAAGTCGCTGCGGTAATAGGCAGCAGGAGACACTGTTGCACCGTTTTCCCCCCAGCCCGAGAGGCCTGAGGATGAAATCACAGATCATCTGCTTGTGAATGTGGGGAAAAGGACCCATTTTTACCACAAGGATTTAATGTGATGGTGATGGTAAGTGACATGATCACTGAAAACAGATGCCATATGGAGTCTCACTGATTGACGTGCAAGTCTCTGACAGCAGAAACCCAGGCTGTCAGTTTGCCTTCATGGTTGTCTCATTGAGATCGAGTCAGGAAAGGGTCTTCTGCGTCTCAACTGTTGGGACATGAGTCACACTGACAGAAATAAAAGGTTCTTCTATCTGGCCTTATAATTCTAAAGTGTAAGCAACAGGGGGAGTTTTTTTTATTAATGTGAGACTCACGAATTTTGAAATCCCCTTGAACAAGTTGTCTTCTTTAAATGAAGAACATTTTTACTTAACAGTTCATTAGAAGCTCTTTTCTTGTTTAAAACAATGGCTTATTATCTTTTTAGACAGTTGCTTTTACCTTTAAAGTGTTTGGTATCCTTCCAGATCAGTGTGTGACAACTTTGGTTAACTTGGGATTTTGTGAAATGAGGAATTATGGCCCCTCATGCTTTTGTGTGAGTCTGGTGGTTGTCATAGTACAAAGAGAAAACACGACTTTACCACGTGCAGTAAAAGAGGGACTGACTTGAATTAAGAAACCACAGGAGCATCTCCACCTGAACTAAGTTTGGGAGATATGTGCAGTTTGGTTTTAATTGGCACAGTTCGATCAAATAAATCAAAGGAATGAAGTATTTATAAGATCTGGAGTGACTGGTATTCTTTAGAATCTCAACAAACTATATATTATGTTAGATGGTAATTGTGCGTGGTTCTGCAAAGAAGAGCATTTGGCAATGACATGAGAAATGATGGCATTGGATAATGTGATGTAGTCAGAAGGCATCTGAACCCAAAGCCGGTAAACACTTCATTCAAGTGGCAGATTCTAATTATATTTTCTGAATTGGTTTTTGACTGCTTGGCTCATTTTATATTTAATAATAACATCTATTAAAGATTTTTTAAACTATAAAAGCAATACATATTTTTATTTTAAAATTGTGTAATATAAGAAAAACCAACTATATTATTACTCCCAAAGGCAAGCAATCATTTTTTTTAAGCCCAGGTTTTTATATTTAAGAAAATATACCACATATAAAATTTTATATTTTGCTATTTAAACTTACTATATCACATTTTAATTTATTTTTATGTTAAATTATTCTAAATTTCCTCTTATTAGCCATAATGGTAATCATCAAATGAATATATTATGATATTCTTCTTTTTTAAGATTTTATTTATTTATTTTTAGAGAGGGGAAGGGAGTGAGGAAGAGAGGGAGAGAAACATCAATGTGTGGTTGCCTCTTGAGCGCCCCCCACCTGGGAACCTGGTCCACAACCCAGGCATGTGCCCTGACTGGGAATCGAACTGGCAACCAATTGATTTGCAGTTGGGCCCTCAATCCACTGAGCCACACCAGCCAGGGCTATTATGATATTCTTAACCATTGCCTCATGGATGTTATCACTTCTTATCATGATAAATAATACTGCAATGAACATTTCTCTGAAAAGTAGTATCTCTGGATTTTGGTTTATATTTATAAAATTAGTTCCCTTGTATAGAATTATTAGGTTAGACTACAAAAACTTTTTAAAGGACTTTGATAGAAATTGTGAAATTTTTTTCCAGAAGGGTTGTTTCAATTTACATCCTCCCTAGCAGAGTGTAAGAGTATTCATTTCATGGCTCATTCCAATGGCTGGCTTTTGAAACTCTCTTGGCATTTCATGAAGCACAGTGAAATTTGGAAAGAGGTAAGATTGCTGTTTGACCCTCTCCTCAAACCACCCCCTCCACAAGCTCTCCATGTATAATTTTCTGCATTTTGAGATGAATTACAAAATATCTCACAAAACTATTGTGTAAAACAAACAGTAAAAATCAATGAAAAATGACTCATAATTTAAAAATAAGGTCCTGCTATACATGGATGTAGTCTACATACATTTTTTTTTTTAAAAACCTGGCAACACCTAACAAATTTGTATTTTCCCCAGATGATAGTAGTCTAGGGAATGAGAGGATGAAAAGCTCTGGTTAGGGAAGCAAGAGATCCTTTCTTTATTTTACTCTTTTGCTAGCATACTGCGTGACCTTGCCCAAATTACTTAACCTCTTTGGGTCTCTGTTTCTGCATCAAGGAGGACAGTGGATTTAACCAGATTATCTCTGAAGGGCTTCTGACTCTAAGATTCTTTGATACTATCAAAACCATTTTTTCCAGAAAAGAATGACCCTTCCAACTACTTCTTCCACAACCTAAATGGAAAGTGCCTGAATTATTTATTTCCAAAAACTTCCAGTGAGTTGAAATCTATATGGCTATACTGGGTTAACTTTTGTGTTTCTATCCAGATTGACTTGAAAGAAATATCATGACGAAAGCATAACTTTTGCTTGATCCTTTTGTCAGTTAAACGAAAACAGATGAAAGTTATAACAAAGAATCCTTTAAAAATATAAGTATATGGCAGAATGTGCCAAATTATGCCTTACGCTTTGTAGTGTAATGGTCACTGGTTTCCGTGGGAATTTCACACAAATCTCTGAGGTTAGAATCTGGGGTTCGTAACTACAGCACAGACGATATCCTACTCTAAACGACAGTCTCACCTTATCTGAGCTGCAGTGAACAGTTAATCTTGCTTATTTCACTTTTATATATATGCTTAAATGTGGTGCTAATAAGGAAAAAATCATATGTTATCTCCTAGCAGGATTTTCCTTTGGGGCCTTTAGTTATACTTTTTAAAAATGAGTTTCATTGAGACATAATTCATGTCTCACAAAATTAACCCCTTTACAGTGTAATTTAGTGGTTGTTAGTATGCTCACAGAGTGGCACAAACATCCCCATGGACTGTGTTTTCAGAACAGAATGAAAGTGTAAGGGCAGTATACCAACTGCTTGTTACTCTTCAGTGGATTTCATATTACGTATGAGTTTTGTTTTCATTCAAGACCTTGTTCTGTTGTAAGAATTTAAACTATTCAGAGTTAATAAAATAACTGGCTGTGGTATGGGCACATACTCATTTTAATCCTACTCGTTTGTTTACATAATATAGAAGAATTGAAAGTGTGTGTGTTTGGTGGTTTTGCAACACAGTGAAAGATGAGTAAGAGGCTGAGAAGATTCATATGTTTCTGAACTTATTTTAAATATTCAGAGTCATTTAAAAACTTGCCTCTCTTTGTTGACTTAGAATTCAAACAGATGGTTATATATCATGCCCAGACAAAAAAAATCTGAAGGCGATAGAGGGATAATAGTTGTCTTTTCTCTTCAAGCTATGGAAAAAACCTATATTTTGAGAAAGCAGAGGTATAATTCAAAGTGGTAAATAATTATAACTGAGACATTTATGTTTTATCCTAAGTATTTCATGATTGTGGAAGAGTTGACTGGGTTTTTCTACTTAAGTCTTTACAATAAGTTTGCTAGTAATCTTTTTTTAAACTGTTTTATAAACACACTGAAAAACTTAGTCCTGCCCCGAATGACATTTTAGTGATTGGTACTGCTGAAGGTATGAAAACAAAACACCATCATCGTAAGTTTAGATAAAACCTGTTCTCCTTAACACTCCAAGTTAAACTCTCCAATATGGCATCATTTTTCCTCCCGTCTATCTCTTAGGAATCATATGCGTTATCGTAAGTTTTTTCTCACTGTCAGTTTGATAAATTGATACCTATTTTACAGATGGGAAATTTGAAGTAAAAAAGCAGAGGCCTAACATTCTTGCTAGTACTTCAGTGCGGACCTTAATGATGAGATCCTCTTCTCTAAGAGTTTATACAAATTACTTGAAATGGTCTTGAGTAAATCATGATCTAATTTTTCTTATCTGCCAAATGAGAGTAAAGAATGGTCTAGTTATATGGCTGCTTATGATGACCAAAAGTAGGTGCATAACATCAGGTATCTGCATGTAATCTGTCCCTCAGAAAGACATCAACAAACTACTATTTTTGATATGACCTGTAAGTTTTTTTATGATGCCTTGGTCCACATCTGGGAAACTAGTTGAAGTCTTAATCTGAAATACACTGCAACACTACAAGGGCATAAATGAGCTAACTCCTGTTAGTAGATTCGAGAGAGATTATTGATTTTTGTTATTTTGTTTTTAACTGAGCATTGAGATCTATGAGAAGCAAACGTAGCTTGAGGAAAATAAGAGGACTCAT
The DNA here is from genome assembly GCA_007922815.1 of Macrotus californicus. NCBI lineage: Eukaryota > Metazoa > Chordata > Mammalia > Chiroptera > Phyllostomidae > Macrotus > Macrotus californicus. Next base: position 7,191 of record VMDR010015381.1, on the reverse strand, counting down.
AATGAGCCATATGAAAAAATCAAAAAAGAAAATGTGGGACAATTAGCACAATTGAATTACTTACCAAAACAACCAAACTGGTTAGCAAGGTAGAGCCTGGAGGTAGTGGGCGTGATTTTCAGTTTTGTGAAATTGGTTGGCTATTTCTGGGAATGTTCTGTGGTTTGTAAGTGGGATTTATATATTAGCTGGGTACCACTCACTGAGGCGGCATTGTTCTCTAGGAACAAGACTGATGCCCTCTGCTGTCATCTTCCGTCCTTCTGCTCGCCGTCAAACCACCAGGGGAAAGGGAAACCCAGCTCGGTGGTCAGGGAGCAGCCCTGGGGTATTCGGGAATCAGTGCCCCCGTGGGCCCGCCTATGTCTGACTGTCTTATAACTTCACTCTCAAGTGAGTTTATGTAATCATTAGAGTATTCAAATGTAATTCCTTAAGAAGTATTTCCGTAATTATGCCATCTGAAAGAAAGGTGTGCTGTGGGAATTGAGGAAAACTCATGTGAGGTAGAAGTTATCCTCTGTATGAGATTTCTTTTGAGGTGAAACTAAAATAGATTCCTTGTTAATCAGAAGAAACCTCAGCCAAAAATTCTTTTGGAGCTAATGAGTACTTCTTTACTCAGTTCAGCAGCCTAAAAGATTATTTAAAGTGTATGCTCTCTGGACAGGCCTCGAATTGCTATTTTTCGTCGTTTTATGGAAGCAGATGGAAAGTTCTGGCTGTAGGTGGCAGCATCACACTAACGTCCTCGCTGCAGCCTCCCAAGTTGAATTTGAGAAAAGAGGTTAAGTGCTCTCTGGTTCCTGGAGGGCGACAGTTCATTCACCGAAAACCAGCCACTGCTTTTCTTTGTTCAGGGTAAAAACTTTTCTTTACTCTGCACGGGCATCCACCTCTAAATCCGCTCCGCTCAGAAAGCGCTGAGCACGTTCCTTTTGTTGTGGCGTTTGGAAGACACCATGAATGTGTATTTTATTAGAGCTTCTAAAAATACCAATTGCTGGGCCTTTGAAAACACAGATTTGTCAGCGTTTCACATTAATGGGTCTTTTATTTGTTTGCTTTTCTTCCTGATTTATAGACAGCACCCCATTATAGAGGCAATATATCTTCATTTAAATAACTTTCAAGTTATTTATGACTGGCAATGACTTTGAGGTTGGGTGTTTTACTTTGTTTTATTTTTGTTAACAGGTTCATCCTGGTGCTAGTGATAACAGTTAGAACCAAAAATAAAAGCAGTTTTACAGGGTTCTCTGGATGATTGGAATAATCCAGTTAATTGCACGAAAGACCCCAGTTTTTCACAAAAAGTCATTTTTTACATTCAGCTATATTCTAACTTAAATTTTTAACAAAAGGAAAAATAAGTAATCAGTAAGAGATGAAAACTCACTATGTGACAGATGTAAGGCTCTTTTATATCCTGTGATATTTAACCCATGTTACCAACCCATAGTTATTCTGACTTTGCACGTGAAGAAGTAAGGGCAAAGAGATTCAATGACTTGCTCAAAATTTCACAACTAACAGTGGTGGGGCCAGGCTATAATGTAGTGTTGTTTTTTTTTTAAATTCTAAGATCAGTTTCTTCAGAGCGATTATAGCTACTTCTCTAAAGAGAAAGGTAGACTGGTAGGCAGGACACGAGAGATTTAAGACAGAAAAATGGATGTAATCTGCAAGCACTTAGAATGGGTGGTGGGTGATTTTTCAGCTTTGTTTTCTTTATTCAGTAAGTATTTACTAAATGTCTGCTCTGTACCAGAACCACTGCAGGAAGGAACTGAGGAAACACTGACACGGTCTACAATATGCAGCTCTTGCCCTTTGGTAGTGTTTAGGGGGACACACACACAGACAGACCGTTATAATAGTGTGCTCTATCATTGCATTTACTACGCTGTGTTATATGGTCGTGTTGGAACCTGGAGGAGGCAAAACTTACCCAGCTTAGAAGGGAAGAGTCTTCCCGAAGGAAATGGTATTTCAGTTGTATCTTACAAGCTAGCCTAACCAATTGGAAAGGATAAAGGAAGGGCATTCCAAACAGCTGCAGCATAAACCAAAGCATGTTATACACATCAAATAATGTAATTTAGCTCTAATACTACAGTGAAAAATTTAGAAAAAAATTTGAGTTCAAAGACAAGAGACAGGATCCCTGTTTTCTCACCAACCCTTAACTGTAACCTAGAAACTAGTTGAATCGTAGCAAATCTCGAGGACAATTAAGTATATGACCATCTCAACCATCAAAAATAGAGTGAAGAACCCGGGAGGGGAAGGGTAAGAAAAGTGACCGGTATTAAATAGCACTCACGCTCTCTCAGGGCTTCACACTAACTCTGTGCTCTTAACGTGAGTGTGCCTGTTGTATGGAGGGACCTAGAAACATTAAGGAGCTGGCCCATGGCAAATCAGGGGACAGGAGAGCCTGAGTTGGGGCTCTAGTGACCGGAAAGCCTGTGCTCTTTTTACGCCTTTGTAGGGAGGAAAAGTTGTCTTTCCCCCTGCCACTCCAAGATCTCACCTGGGGCTCCTATAACAAAAGGCAGATTAACAAGAGGCAGTCGTACAAATTTATTTAATGTAAATTTCACATGACATGGGAGCCTTCCTAAGGAAATGAAGATCCATAGAAGCGATTAAATCTGAGTGATTTTACGCTTGGTGTGATGAAGAGTGGGAAGCTGTGGAAAATGTGATAGGACAAAAATAACATGAGCCAAGTGCAGTAAACTGGGGGAAACTTAGTAAGGCCTGTTATTCAGATTCTTCTCTGTGTCCCTCTGTCTTCGGAGATAAGGATGCTCCATCCTTCCAGGTATACGGAGGGCACCCCTCACATCAGGGTCTTATGACCTGCTTCAAGGGAAGGTCAGAAAGTTCTTCCTGCACATGCTGTTTCTCAAATTTTTTCAGCTTTGAAGATTCACTATGCTAAGGGGCCATAGTGAATATTCCCTCCTGCCCCACCCCCTTCTCCTTCTCTCTCTCACTTTCTCTCTCATCTCTCTCTCCTCCCCACCTCTGTCCCTCTCATTCTCCTCCCTTTTACCATGACTGAAGTTACCCTAAAGTATTTATTGTTCCCTGAACATAGTATGTTCTCCCGTTCCCTAAAATGCACTTCCCATCTTTTTCTATCTCATAAAATCTGACAAAATCCAATTCATCTTTCAAGTCAGAGTTTAAATGTTACCAACCCTGTGAAACCTTCCCCTGTCTTCCTGAGTTAAATTAATACCTTCTTCTTTATACTCCCACAACACTATTTTTACCTTTATTAGTACATTAGCGTTTTATGTTACAATGAGCTACATACATGTGTGTCTGTCAAATTGTGAACATGTTCATATTTACCTTAGAGTGTGGAAGTCATTAGCAGTTCCTCAAAAACTCAAATAGTGGACACTCAAATGTTTATTGAGTGAATAAGTCTCAGTTACCTGACTTCAAAGAGGCGTTAAAAATAATGAGTTCGGAAGGAAGAAATGAGATTGTAAGTTATGATCAGCGCCCTATTATAGCAAAAAGGAAGAAAGACAGCTCTCAGCAAGGGGAAGATAGAAAACCATATAAAACATAAATAACTCAAAATACCAGTCTGGCATTATTTGCTGTGGAGTCAAAAATTGAATTTATTTCAGTGTACCCTGAAGACAAATTGATGCTAAAAGTAAGGATCCTGTATCATTATGAAGGCGTTTACAATTTGTTCTCTGTAGTGTGTTTAAGAAAGCGTGGTGGCATAAGGGTAGACGGAGAGGTCAATGGAACAGAATCGAGTGTCTTAAACTATGCCCACATGTCTGTGGTCATATTTTTTATAAGAATGCCAAGACTAGGAAAAAAATAATCTCTTCAACGAATAGTGCTAGGACAACCGGATAGCCAGATGCAAAAGAATGATGTTGGGCTCCTACCTCAAACTATATACAGAAATTAGTTTAAAATGGATCAACAACCTAAATGTAGGCTATAAAAGTCTTAGAAGAAAGCTTAGGCGTCAATCTTTGTGCCTTGGATTTGGCAATGGATTCTTAGATGTGATACCAAAAGCACAGGCAGCAAAAGAAAGAACCAATAAATTTACCTCATCAAATCTAAAACATTTGTACATCAAAGGACACTGTCGAGAAAATGAAAAAACAACCTGAAGAATGGGAGGTAATAGTTGCAAAGCACATATCTGGCAAGGACCAAGTGTCCAGAATGTATAAGGAACTCCTACATCTCAACAACAAAAATACAAACAATCCCATTGAAAATGGGTAAAGGACTGGAAGAGACAGAGGCCTGTAAGCACGTGAAAAGATGCTAAACATCATTTCTCATTAGGGAAACGCAAAGCAAAACCACAGTGAAGTATCACTTCACATCCACTAGGAGGGCTATAATAACTTTTTCAAAAAGAAAAATAACCAGTGTTGGTGAGGACGTGAAAAATTGGAACCCTTACGCATGGCTAGTGTGAATATAAAATGGTACAGTTATTGTGGTGAGCAGTTTAGTGGTTCTTCAGAGCGTTAGAGAATTACCATATGACCCAGCAGTTCCACTCCCAGCTATGCACTCGAGAATTGAAAACATGTAATTCTTACAAAACCTTGTATACAGATGTTCATGGCAACACCATGCACAAATAGCCAAAAGGTGAAAACCACTCATCAGTTGGTGGATATTTGGGTCTCGTTATGGTCTACATATTTTTCTGTTCCAACTGAGATTGCAGAATTTAAGCTATAAGACAACGCATTCAAAGAAAATCATAATGTACAGTAAATACCCAAGAATTTTTGTTTAATTGTATTTCATTTTCTGGGAAACATTAGCCATATACGTAACCCAAGCAATTTTGTAAAAATTAACACTATTGAGAAATCAAAGTATATTCAAAATATTCAGATAATTTGGGAACAAAACTATCTAGATAACCATACAAAGTCAAAACTATGGGCCAGATCATAACTGTATTTCATATCTACACATGGCTCTATGTTTCTATCTTTTTCTAAATTTTAATTAAACTTATTTAGGTGACATATTTTTAGATGAGAACTTGCAACAGGTCAAACTTAATCTTCGACCATATTTTCTTTGAGAAACTAATTTTATCAGAGGGTGAATGTTGGCGTTTGATGGTTTTATACATCCCTCAGTTACCTCTGTGCTCCACCCCAGTCTGGCTACTTTTCGTACCTTGTGTATGTGACAAAGACAAGCTCTGCTTTGACTCAGGAAAGGCATTTGTTCTGGCCTGGAGAGTCTGGGGCAAGTCCTTGACCCCCCCCCCCTCCCTTCTCCCTTCTCCCACTCTGCCTCTTTCCTGTGCTCGGTGTCAGCTATAAGAACTCAAAAACGGACCAGAGGTTTGGCTCCAATTAGTGTCCTCGGGTACCAGAGTGATCAGGTTGTCAAATCATTCCTACATCCTACTGATTAACTCAGGATTCGACTCAATAACAGTATTTTCCTGGGTGGTATTTTTTTGTGGCCGATCTTTATGCTTGGATATGGGTTCTTATTTTATTCCATGAATCATTATGTGGACATAGGTGTGGTTGGTTAGGTGAGCACAGAGGAGATAAATGAGCTCATCTGAACCTGTAGGAAGCATTCTATTTTCAGTGCTTACAGTAGTGACTTGCACATTTGTAATATTTCCTCCTGGCTTCTTTTCACGGTGGGTATTGGCTGAGTCTGGAAGTAACGACAACAACAAAAAATGGAGACAGGCTTCCCACCAAGAACTCTCCAGACATCTAGAGTAAAAGTCGGCTTTGAGTAACAAAAATGCACAGAAAACACCTTAAGCAAAGATACCTAGTAGTTTTCGCGTAGAATTAGTCACCATAATTTTGTAATGCCTTCCAAAGCGTGCCTCTTCCTTGAACTTTGCCTTGAAATGAAACCTCTGTTAATTAGCATAGTTTCTTGTCTTGGAGACCAACATGTTTGAAAACTAGTAAAAAAGGCAATTTCAACGTTCGAGGTATTTGAAACTTCTTGTGGCTTTGAAATACTCAACCTTTCAGCTCTATGGGAAAGTTGGTGTTTGTTAAGGAATTTCCAGTCTGGTTTTGCTTCATTTTCGTCATTAGTTTTCAGAGAGACAGGAGTTCCTGGGAAAACCTGTTCGCAGTGAAAAGCAGTGCAAGGCAAATTGGAAATGCTTTTGCATGAGCTCAAACAATTTACAATTCATGTGGAATACAGTCCTCTCTTACTCATAGGTGATATTGTCTGGTCATTGTTAACATGTTAGGTACAAGATCAATGATTTCTGCTTGATAATACCTTGCACTTTAAAGTATATTTGGTGTTTATTTATCATCTGGTTTAATGTGGTGGAGTCATAATACATAAAAGGGAATACTCACTAGGCCCATCTTCTGGGTCACACCCATTGACACAAAAGTTGCAATGTTTTCCAAAATGCCTTCGTTTAGTTACCAGTTATGCTGAACTCTTCACAGGTTGCATCAATGGTGAGTCACTTCAGTTAAAATTCACCAGTGTGTACAACAGAACAAAAGAGAGGGACGGAAGAAGTTTCAGCCTCTAGATAAAAGTAGAATTTTCAAAAGGTAGAAAGAAACAACCTTTTGTCAACTTTCCATCCCATAGAAGACTTGTAAGAAAACCACTAAAGAGTCTAGTACCATGTAAACATTAACAGGAAAGTAATATTTCAGCAGGTGTGCAAGTTGCTTTTTAAACTGAACATGGTAACCCTTTGATCATGTCTCTGCAAAGGTTTTCTTTCCCAGATACGTTGCAGCAACTTTTCTTAAAGGTATAGCTTCCCTTCCTGGAAATTCTTAATATTATTATTATTATTTGTTTTTTCAAAATAGCTCCCATTAAAGTAATTTGAAAAATTAATTATTGGCCATTCTGAGAATATGTTTTACTTTTAGAATTTCTCATATTTAGGTAAGTGAATAACTACTTACCTGATCTTAGGCTTTAGTATAGTAAAAATTATGCTTTCCTTATAAGATCACACTATATTAATATAATAATTAAGGTTCACTAGTCAAGTATTTATAGTATACCCACTACATATTTAGGAATGGACTAGCTACTGTGTTAAATAAATATAAGAAAAGGTTAGTGCCTTTGAGGAGCTTGCAGTCTAGTTGAGGAAACAACATAAACATATGTTAGTGTAGTATGTTG
>VMDR010015380.1:0-22382 GCA_007922815.1 Macrotus californicus | reverse complement strand
GGGTGCACTGCTGAGCGGCCGAGAAGCTGTGACCTAACTCCAGGAAGCTCTGAACGTGAGGAAGAACATGCAGTTCCTCGCAGAGCCTGTCCGATTCCGAAACCCACACTCCCCCTATCAGCTCAACCTTATCAGCTCTTCCGTGGTAAATCTCTGCGGTAAGTCTTCTCCTACAAGCTCCTCTAGTGCAGGTTTTCATTCTCTCTCACCTGCATTTTTCCAGGGGTCCTCACTCTCCATTTACTCATGGTTCTAGATTGTCTTCCTGGATCACAGTTCTGTTCACTTGCTCACAGCCCTTCAACCAACTCAACAAGCCTTTGGCAGGCACTTAAAGACATTTAAAACATGGCCTCAGCATGCCCCCCAGCTGTGTCTCCCTTTATTCCCCTGCACGGACTCTGTTTCAGGTCACAGAGGATTTGCCAATAACATGCCCAGCGCTGCCCTATTCCCAGGCCTTCTTTCGGACCACCACTTTGTTCCACAATAACCTCTTCTTCTCCTTGTCGTCAACACCCTATCCTTCTTGAAAGCCGAGCCCAAATTCCATATCTATTCTTCATGAAACCTTTTCTGGAAACTTCCAGTGGGCTTTTTCTTTCTTTCCCCTTTGACTCTCCACACTATTTTATCTGTGACTCTCTCCTGACTCATAACTTTCTACTTTGGAGTTTGGGCCAGTGTCTTACTGTCCTTATCAGGCTCTCGACTTCCCGAGTTCACGAATTCCCCCTTCTTCAAATTTCTTTCACCTGTCTCTCAGTGCTTAGAACAGTGACTAGCACTGGTAAACATTTGAAAAATACAGTGATTAGTGGATGAATATGTCAATGAAGGACTTTTGGAAGGAAGGGATAAAATGCGTGACGAGGGGGTGACTTCTGATTATTCTGGAAAGCCTCCATATTCCAAAAGACTTTCCCCCTTTACCTCCTTTGCCTGGCCCAGTGCCCACCACCCCCACTCACCAGGTAACTAGAGTCTGAGACCCTACCCACAGAATGTCCCGAGGTCCATTTATTACACTGATCTAGGTAAAATGTTGATGTTACAAAAGTCAGAGATACACATTTCTCAGAGAAATGCTCCATCATCTGTGATGAATGACGGATTGAAGAGTAGGAATTTTCCCCAAAGTCTGGGAATACTTGCATGTGGAATAGAACAATGACCCATAAGGCTGCAGAAATGGTAGCTGAAGGCAGAAATGGACTGATTAGAAGGCGCTGACCACTGATACAAAGAACCACCTGCTTTTCAGCTCTGAGTGGCTTTTATAGTCCTCAGACTTCTGCATTTGATCCTTTCCTTCTTTGTGTCACCCTGAGTACCTGTGACAATCTGGCTGGCTTCCTGGTTGTGGCTCTGAGTCCGCTGACTTCCCTGTGAAGCAGCAGAGCATGTCATATATCCCTGACTGTCTGTCCCCCTTCTGCCCAGGGAAATTGCCCCTGAGAACATCCTCATGTCTCAGAGATTAGAAGAACAGCCATGTGACATGTACAAAGGATGGTATATTCTAAAACACAGCTGGCAAATAACACCTTCTTGCCCCAAACACAAGGCATTACATGAAGAGAGGGCTGAATGCCATTTTGCTAGAAGAGAATAAATCAGATTTCTAATGTTTAATAACAGATGTTCTGGCTACAACCCATGAAATCATTTAATATTGCTTTATGCTCCAGTAATAAAAAAAAAGTCATCTGGCTTCACTTGGCCCAGGTCACATGTCTTCCTCAAAGGGTCGCAATGATTTGATGCAGTTCTTGGATCAAAAAGCCTGTTGCTCTCTGTACATTACAGGCTGTGGTTGGGGTTTGCTCAGAGAATGAGACAGATGCTGGCATAATACATGCGTTACATCCAGTGCCCCGAGGTGCACCTTGGGCCCCCACACTTGCCCTAGCTCTGGGCCTCAGAGGATCTGAACGTTCTCCGGGAGGCTCACTTTTTCCACCCTTTGCATATCTCCCATCTGGAAGTGCGAACGTCTGAGGAAGGCTCACAGAGGTTGACCAGCCACGCTGCATGTGGCTGGCAGGGTACCAGAGCTTTATCTCTGATTTGGCGCACTCAGAAAGAGATTTGCAGATGATTTTGGATCCCTCTACTGAGGTGGGGAACAAGGGGACACGTGCCCCATGAAGCCTGGTAACAAATCAAAAGAATGTGCAACATGGATAAATGGTAAAAATGCCAAGATGACTCAACTACTGAAATAACCAAGTTAATCAAAAAAGATCTTCTAAAGATATGGTAGTCCCTCTTTTCTGGGGTTTCACTTTCCGAGGTTTCAGTTACCTGTGGTCAGCCATGGTCTGAAAATAAATTTCCCCAACCATCAACATTGTCTGCTCCTGACATCCAATCATCGACATCGTCATAGCTCCATGATCCAGGATTGCCCCAAGTAGATGATCCTCCTTCCAGTCTATCATCAGAAGGTCAAGAGCAGCCTAACACTATGTCACAATGCCTATGTCATTCTCCTCAATGCCTCTCACCATGTAGGCATTGTATCGCGAGCACAGTACAATAAAATATTTTGAGAAAGAGAGACCCCTTTTATATAACTTTTATGACAGTATATTGTTTAAATTCTTCTATTTTATTATTAGTTATTGTTTTTAATCTCTTACTGTGCCATTTATAAAGTAAACGTTATCCTAGGTAAGTGTATATTGGAAAAATGCAGTATATACAGGATTCGGTACTATCTGCATTTTCAGGCATCCATTGGAACTCCTGGAACGTATCTCCAGTGAATATGGGGATACTACGGCAATGATAAAATGAGGGGATTCTTTATCCTCAGAGAAAATCTAAGGGAAAAACTGAACAAGTCAAGCTCAGAAATCAAAGAGGGAGATGGTGGGATCATTGGAGCATCATTCCAGAAGTAAATGGAAGGGAGACGAAAGGGGATCTAAGGGCTATAAAGAAAGAACCTTGGCTGCAGCTTCTCAAAGAGAGTGATACTTCCTTCCCAGGAAGCATGATGTCAATACTTCATGAATGCTGAGCTGCAGCATCAACACCATGTAGCATAATGAATTCTAGAGTGGTATCCCACACAGACTCACAGAACCGGGAGGTAAAGCTGCCAGGTAAACCTCACAGTCAAATTAACACATGCCTGTGCTTACACACACGCACACACCAGGACCCAATGAGAGGAAGGAGAAAGATAACCATTCAGGTAGAGGTCCCCTTCCTTCTCTCCACAGTGTGGTCCTGTCAGACCTCCCCTGAGGAAGCCCCTTCTTGCCCTTGCCCACACAGAAAACCTCAGATTTAGGCACTCCCAAATTCCTGCCTCGCAATGCCAGGCACTGGGTCAGAGTCCATGGATACAGATACATCAGGTGTGCTCTGGACCTGCAAGCAGCTGGCAGCCTGGTTGGGGAAACCACAGTGTAAAATAAACCACCGCATGCCGGGGGTCGAATTGTGTGTGAGGAGTGGTGGGGTCCCAGAGGAACAACGACATTGGCACAGGGACCAGCTGTGCAGGAAGAGCCTGGGAAGATGTCCCCCTGCCCCCAGAGGTCCAGCCTGGTCTGGAGAGCTATGATGGGGGAGTTAACCGGCAGTTCCCATTCTCAGGCAGCTGGGCCAGGACACTTGTCAAGGCTGTGACAAGCCTGGATGGAAAGCTGCTCGGTGGTCATCTGGGGCGAGCAGAGCGACCAGGTTTTCTGGAGCAAATGTAAGGGCACAACGCCTGAGAAAAGGCTTCAGGCTGTTTCAAAATGGCAGTGACACCATGAAAGGTGTTAAAATATTGTGATTCTCAGGGCACTTTGGTTTATGACGACAGAGACAAAACGCAATAAATAATAACGGTGCCCAAACTGGTAAGGAGAGAAATGTCTGAGAATCAGAATGTCAGGGCTGAGAAGGATTAGAAATCGTATCCAGTGAAACTCCCTGGGGAAACTGAGGCTCAGCGAGAAGAGCCGAGTTGCAAATGGGACGGTGCAGGCCGGTTGGTAGAACAGGAAGTAAGATTCAATCTGGTCGTATTTCCTCTAAGAGGACATATAATTTCATACTCACTTGTCAACTTTAGCAAACTTCGTAAGAGTTAGAGGAAATGCAAGAGTGCAACTTGCTCTGTTTCTGTAACGTCAGAATTTGTATTAATAGAGACTTCCATTTCTTTCTCTTGAAACAGCTTATTTTGGAACCTGCAGGCCAAGTTCTAATTCCCTTTGCCCCATTTTATGAGTCTTGGGGGAGCTGAAGAAACTTAGTTCACAGAAGAACAAAAGTCAAAGAAGGAAACCTCGAGCTGAGCTGAGATGCTGGGAGTCCAGTCGAATCTGAGAGCACTCACAGCACCAGACCCTCAAGGAGAAAGACAGGCTTGTATCTGCCAGAAGACGAGGGATTCTACCGTGCCGAAAACCACCCCGATCACAGCCTGATCTAATTGCTGATAGCAATAGTGCAATAATGAAATCATTTGTTGGACACTCACCACCCTTCAACGACTTCAGTCAGCACCAGTTAAGCCCTCGGCAGCTTCTGCCTTCCCCTCACCTCTGAAATGCCCAGTGACCAGTACTCTTGAGCCCGGCTCGAATCTCTCTGGCCTTCCATGTTCAGGAAGCTCAGAGAGGCGTGGGGCAAGCTGTACTACAAGTTGGAACGGTGTCGGGGCCCTCCCAGAGCAACGAGCAGGGCTGCCAGAGGAGAACAGAGCTGCCGGGGGCCTGGCTCTGGGTATGGAGACCGGCTGACGAGCAGATAGGCCTTGACTCAGAGACAGACTCGAGAGTCACCAGAGATCCTCGCATTCAAATTCTGGTTCTGCCATTAACCATGTGTGTGGTCGGACAAGTTCCTTAATATATATTTCATCAGTTTTCAAGGCACAATTGTCCTATATTTTTATAATCTCTGAAATCCTGGCAATGGATGGAGTCTTATAGTTATAGTCATTGGATTTTTATTTCCTTTGGTGATAGTACAAGAGATAGGAACACCCAGTGGTATTTTAGGTTTGATAACATTTGCTAGCATTTTTCTATCTTCTGTTCATTGGTAAAATAAAAATATTAAAATCTCCTTTGATGTTTCCTACAAGGGTTATATTAGAGAATGTAAAGAGAACACGCAGGAAAGTATTCAATATTTAACAGTGACCTTGGATGGTAAATGTAAACATTGAATGATCACTTCCTCCCCCAGCCACCTGAGCCAGGTGGTCTGTCCCCCGTCCTTGGCTCACACACACAAAAAGGTTATCTGGCAAAATCAAACAGTAAATATAGCTCACACTGGTGGATTGTTTATGTGATGCCCACACTGTGCAAAATGACTTCAGTTCCAATGCTCTGAAGAGACAGCAAGCTCCCTACCTGGAGACGGTGGTGCAACTGAATGGCAAAACCAGAACTTGGATCATCCGTCCATGACACCTTCCCACACTTTTCACCACAGAGTAGATGAACACAGAGATGATTACTGAAAACCCTAGGAGGCCCCTGAGTTCCTCTATGGTCTGTACACCACACCTCTTCCTCTGGGCTCCAATGAAGGTGGATGATAGGCTTTTCTATCCATCCTAAGAAACCAGATCGGTATGTTGGAACAAGGTGTTGGGAGCTGGGTGAGAACTACCCCACGTATTACAGAAAAGAATCCTGCCGACCTGCTGGCCCCTGCCTGACTACCAAGATCATTGCTAGTTCCTCCTGGTGCAGAGCTCTGACCACGATAACCTCCAGTGGAAGCAAAGGGGGCGGGGAAACACCATCAGAGTCTTGTTACAATGATCTGAACTCAAACAATCTCCCGATGGCTTCCCTGGGCCAAGGCCAACCGCACTGGTGTGCTCCTCACAAGTAGTCTTTTCCCATTTCGGGGACTCCCTGAGGTGTATTCAATAATGCACTCCTCATTCTGAAGCAGATGGAAAAGTGTTTAAAAAGGTGCCAGGTTTATTTATGGAAGCATGAGATTGAATTTAAGAGATGCGCTTTGCCAATATGAAATGTGAACTCTCAAAACAGGAAGTATGTTTTACTGCCTATTTATTTTATTGCCGTATCAGCTGCCCAGAGCTGAGGAATCCTTCCTCTGAGGAATTATTTATTTTCTAACTTCTGAACCAGAACATCTTGACCATCAGCGCTCGAGCCCCTTGCTGCCAGATTCCCAACTACAAACATGTGCCGTGCTGCCTTTCAGAGCGGGGCCGCTGCGATTTCAGTGGAACACATTCCCACTCTCATATTTTGCACTGAATCTTTTGTTTGTTTAACGTAAGTGGAGATGTTTCCAATAAATTGAATCAAATGACAAGAGGTAATAAAAATTTTAGAAGACTTCCTAGAAGAGTGGAGAAATTCTTGAATTTTCTCAACTGTCTCCAGATACCTAATAATCAATATTCTGTCATTACCATTTAATTGTAGAAAGAATTTAATGGAAGAAAATGAGTATCTAATCACATGTAGTTATCACTCCAAGACTGGTAATAATGAGGAAATTAACCATAATTTAGTGGATTGTTCAAGTGTAGCACTCTCCTCCACCACCGATATTTTCATAACTACAGATGTGAAAGTTAGTACTGTAGTCTTCATTAAATAGGCCAATAATAATTTGTCAGAAATAGCATTTGATTCTTGAAGAAATAGCTTCATGTATATGAAGCCACTGACCGGGTCTAGGAAACTCGGGCCTTATTCCAGCTCTGAAGACTCCAGCACTGGCTGTCAGCCCTGAACAAATCCTTTTCTTCCTCCAGGTGGTACTAGATACAGGTGAACAAAAAACAGGCTCTGGGCGGAAATTAATAATATAAAGAAGGATAGCGCTACCGTGTAAGAGTTATTTCAGCTTTTAGGAAAATCCATTCTAGTCTAGTCCACTAGAATGATCTCGGCCGTTCTAGTCTGAATGCCTCAAAAAAGGTACATTGTTTTTCACATGTTGACTTTACCTGCAAAGCTCAAGCTGCTGGGAGAAACTCTCAGGCAGAAGACACGTTACAATGGCGCCACCTGCTGGATACTCGGTGAGGCACCTCTTTTCTCGTTTTTCTCCCGCTCAACAGCTCCTCAGTGGCTGCCTTAGCGCTAACCGAAAAACATCTAACACCTCTGGTATTGAAGTTCTTCCACGATCTAGCACAAGTTTATTTTCAGGTCTCATCTGCTGACACTTCATACATAGGTACTTTGTGTCACTCCGCAGTGTAAGTTCAGAATTTTCTGCCTCCTCAGCCTCAAACCTAGCATTAACTCAATACAATAAGCCAGGGAGAATCGCAGAGTCGTCGAGGGGGTTCAGGATCAGAATCTCAGAAGGAAAAAGGCCAGAAGGCATGGGGTGCCCCAATACCCTCAGTAAGTGGGACACCGAGCACCGAGCACTCACAACAACCTGGCAAAGGACGTGAGTACACACACGAAACACACATACTGTATTAAAATGAATATAAGGAAACAGATGGCTGAGTTCACTAGTGATCAAAAAGTGCAAATTAAAATCAAGGAACATCATGTTTCTTCATCAAATTTTAAGTGATTGTTTTTAAAAGATGTTGTGCCTCACTGGTGAGCACCTAGAAAATAGATAATACATTCACTTTTGCAGGGCTGCATTTGTGAATATTCATCACAAGCCTTAGAAATGTGCTTACACCTTAATCCAGAAATTCTACCTTAAAAATTATCTTTAGGATAGTGTGACAGTTTTGTACTAAGACACATCTACCAGAATGGTAGTTATCACCGCAGTATGGCTTGTGATAAATAAAATGCTGAAATAGTTACATGACTGATCACAGGATATTTGATGTAGTTATGTGACAAATTTAAATAGTCATTACAATTGACATTATGAAAAATGTTCAATAAACAATTGTTTATGACAGCTATTTATATTATATTATTTAGTCAAAAAGAGAAGACTGAAACCCAGCATGTTCCATGTGATTCTATTTTTGTCCTTAAATATATGCTTGAAACAGTAATCAGAAAGAATTACTCCAAAATATCTGCCCAGTCTTATTCTTTTATCATGTGATATTTTTAAGAAAGAACAGGATAATAAAAACCCAATAAAGGCAAGATCCATTTTGGGTTGTATCTACACATGATTTTCAATTGGGCTGAGTTGAATGTGTCATCATGTGGGGTTCTGCTTTGTACCTACTAGAGTCTGATGTCTCTGGGGTGCCTAATTCTTTCCTCTCTACCAGCGCAGGTGTGGGTGTGGTGTGACAGTGCCTAAAAAAGGCCAGGTAAATACTGTAACTGAACAAAGTGCTCTGCAAGGCGACATGCATACCACTATCAAGAGCCATAAAAATAGTTATAGGCTCCCACCTGATAATCCTATTAGAAGGGTTCCCTCTTTACGTCACACTTCATTGGAAAAAGAAAAGTAGTCACACTCAAAAATGTTTATTGCTGAGTTGTCATTCATAGTGAAAAGGTTGGGAACAGTTCAAATATCCAGTTAAATGGGTTGTTAAGATACTTCTAGGACATACATTCAATGGAAACTTAAGCAGTCATTAAAACACTCATGAAAACTACATAGCAGGATTTAAATGCCTGCGGCATAATGTTAAGTGAAAAATAAGTGGAATAAGATGTAGTTGGCTTCTTGAGATTATGAGTATACATGAAAGTCTGCATGCAAAGGAAGAGAAGAAGAAAATATGAAAAAGAAAGATATAGCCATTCAAAGTCTTGAATTTCATGGCTTTTCATTTGGAGTAAACGTAACCTATGCTCTTTTCAGGTCGCAAGTCTCTGCCCAGGATGTAAGAATGCAAAATCCACAGTTGTCCTGTGTGATTTGAACCTATGAATATCTGAAGGTGTGAGCATAGCAGAAGCACTTTACCCCCATGGACAGCCTCGTAGGCAAACCTGCCCATGGCAAACTCCATTCTCTGGTGGCTTTCTCAAAGGATGTGCCTTGTCTACACTGGCCCCTGCCCCACCACCACACACACACACAGACATGCACAAGCAGCCTTTTAGCTCTGATGTCTCAGAGCAATAGATAGAGGTCTGACCTCTCAATCCTCACTCTGTTTAACTCGATGACTATAGATTTTATAATGGGAGCTTCGATCTTCAGTTTATATAACTTAATCTGTTTGTAATTTTCTCTTACGTAGAGACACCTTATTTTGCAGAGCAGTAGACCAACCTTCCCTAAGTGGCCCGGAGCACCCAGATCCAAACACAGCAAGAGAGATTTCAGAAGGAGACAAATTGGCCTTTAATTGAAGGAAGAACAAGCCAGCTCAGGGCAGCATTCTCTGGAGCAGCAGACCCTCTGAAGACATGCCTCTGCTCTCAAAGAGGTCGGCCTGGCAACTCGCTTACACACTCCACCTGGGGAAATTTCCTTTCAGCACTCGCCAAAATGCCGATCCAGGTCCTTTTGCCTAGCAGCCTTGAAAGCTTGCACACATTTTGAGAAAATACTTTCAAATGACTCTGGAGTTCTGCTTTATGTTTCATGTTCCTTTGAACTTATTACCCCTTTACAATGTCTTGGACTATTAGTTTGGGAACATTTAAAGTTAATGACTATATGGAAAGTAAAACAACACTTTGATGTTGCCCAAGTCATTCGTTTCTCTCTTTCATACACAGGAGGTTATAGAAGGCTGGGTGATGCCAGATCAAGTCAGCTCAGAAATAAATAACTTATTTGGGGGTCTACATGGATTGTTGCTCAGGGGGAATGGGGGATGGATCGGCTCTGGAATGTCTAGGGGAACTGGAGCCATGATTAATGGACATCAACTTAAAAACCTGAGCACACACAGATAGGATTACTTCATACAGAGAGCAGAGTCTGTCTGACCCAGGCTACCCCAGCACAGTCTCCGGAGGTCCATCGCTCACAAATCTTGGTGGTTTCAGGGATGCAGTGACAGCAAAAAAGAGCTATGGAGAGGACCTCTTTTGGCCATAAGTGGACAGAATCCAAAGTACCATAAAATGCAATGATGATGGCTGTGAAAGAAAGAAAGCTGATGATGTTTTTAGAAGGACGGGGTGGAAGTGTTCCGGTCTGGTGTCTTTCAGTTAGGTACAGTATACTCTTCCAGATAATCATCATTGCTATTACATTGATTGTTTGTTATTTCTATAGATAAGAGTTTGGAAGCCACTTGTGGGATGGATTTCTCTACAATGCATAAGAGACTTAGACATAAAGGCAGAGCCAGGGAAAGATGGAGATAGAAGGAAGAGGGAGAGCTGTTTCTACTAGATTTTTCAGAGATTGGCCCAATCTGAGTTCACTGAAGGAGAAACAGAAACCTTCCACAAGAAACTGCCTTATTTCACCAAGTAAACGGTAAAGAACAGACCAGGGATAGAGTTTCCAAACTTTGAGAGAGACCCAAAGGGCATTCAGCAAAAATCTTAGTTTTTCACAAACTTCAGCCATTTGTGATTGTTTTTGCCACATCAAATGTAATTTTATGTAATAATTTTCCTTCAGTTGAATCCTTCTCTTTTTTTCTTACATAATAATGTTTTAAAAAACAAACATCTTACCAAGGAATTTTTGAACTACAGCTCCTTGAACACTGGATTGAGTCACTTAAACTCCATCAGCCATCTTATTCTTAAAACTGGTACTGGGTACCTTTATTAGGACTCAGTGCCCTGACTCAAACATTCTGCTCAATCATCTTAGTCTTTCCCAATTGATTGGAAGTTCTTTGATAGAGAGAGGTGGGCATGTTTTCATTTGTTTTGCTCCTTTTTGGGAGGTGTGGGACAGAACCACGTGGGTTTCATCTCTGTCGTCTTCATCCTTGTCTACTCGAAGCCAGTAGCCCCAGGGACAGAATGAGCACTCAGCAAATGTTTGTCCAGCCAATAATTCTACACAAGTTATCTCATGGTCTGGATTTCTGGATTTCAACTCCTTGATTCCAATTTGTAGTAGGTTGAATGGTAACTCCCCCAAAATATGTTCACCTTTAACTTGTAAACATGACCTTATTTGTAAAAAGAGGCTTACAGATGTGATTTAATTAAGAATCCCAACATGACATTATCCTAAATCATCTGGGTGGACCCTAAATCCAAAGACAAGTGTCCTTATAAGAAGAGGAGAATACAGAGACAGAGAAGGTCATGTGAGGACAGAAACAGAAGTTGGATTTACATTATCACAAACTAAGGAACATCTGGAGCCATCGGAAGCCACCCAGAAGTTGGAAAAACCAGAAAGGATTACCTTGTAGAACCTTTGAATAAAGCCTGGCCCTGCTGACTCTTGGTTTTGCACTTCTGGCCTCCAGCAAGGAGACAATAAATTTCATTCATTTTAGCCGCCAATGTGATAACTTATTATGGCAACCCAAGGAAGTGAACATGCAATCTTTATGCCCAGTTCAATTAAGCTCTCAGTGAGGAGCTTCCTGCCCTTCTGGAGAGCTAGGGTGAGGGTGGGTTAAGGGAGGCATCTGGGCACAAAATTTTAGGAAACTCCCACATGCATGTGCATGTCTGCTACCCCTACAGCCTCAAGGATTGTCCATGCTAGTTCCCAGAGGGAGTAGACGTTTAGAATTCAAAGCAAAGCTGTGCCAACATGTATATTTTCAACCAAAGAGAGTTAGGATATTTTGACTGGAGTCAGAATACTTCAGAACACCCCCAGAAGTGTTTATAGTGGTCTCATTAGACACAACAAGCCCCCAGGAGAGTCCATTCACAGGGTTGGCTATGTTTTCTGAACATTCAGACACCTCATTTTGAGAGAGGAAAATAGGGAAACAATCTCAAGCTGAATGGCAACTTTTTCTTTACTATTCCCTTTGATTTCCCTGGGTGTGCCAGACAGCAAGGAGTAGAGTGGAGGAAAGAGCAGGAATTTCTGAGTGTGAGAAAGAGAATCCTAGAAAAGGGTTGGATTGAGAGAAATTCATAGATGAGAGCCCAGCAAATACAGAGCATCTTCAGTAAGCATGGTTATCAGTCAAAATGGTGACTTAATTCGGATTTGTTCTTTTCCCCCATCTTCTCCCCAACGAACCACAGTAACTGATGCCTACTTAGGCAAATTATTCAGACAAGCAAACTTCTACTTCTTGATTTGCAAAGACTTAGAAATTCTAATTTCTATGGACCCAGAGTTGTTGATGCTAAACACCTTGTGTTTTATTAACAATGAACAACAACAAAAAATACCCAAATTTCTTCCTGAAGAAACAACCAGTTTAAAAGGCAGCAATGATATAATAATACATGAAAATCTCATTCTAATCCCTGATTAATCCATACAAAATTTTAAATGGTTGATATTTTCATGTTTGCCTTTGAAAGCATCTCCAACTGGATGACCAAGGAGACATGCACTCTTTGCCCTTTGCCCTTAAGTCCATGATTAAGCGAAAGGAGGAGAGTCCCTTATCTTTTGCCTGCAATTTATTTTTTCAAGTTCTTATTTTATGAGGAGAATGTTTACAAGCCACTATTGGGTGGAATTGTCATTGTCCAGTACATGAGTTTTCTAGTTGGCAATGACCTACAGGACCTCCTCTGGAGCTCAATTGCTCAATAACAGAGAAGGTAAGTGAGTCCCAGCATGAGAAAATCACTTGCCATCAGCCAATTAGAGATAAGGAAGACTTGTGGAACATTCCTTTTGCCAGCATTTTGTTAAATATGTTATCTACATTTTCTATGTGAAATTTCCTGATAGTCATATGAGGTGAGTAGCATTATTGTCATTGTTATTTATAAATGATGAGAATAAGATTTAGAGCAAAATATATCTTGCTTCATGGTCAGCCTCTTTCTTTGTGGTTGTTTCCTCCTCATCTATCCATCCATCTACTCTTCGCATTGGAAAGCAGTGTCTATGGAAAACATGTTAAAGATGCCTCCAGGATTCTTGCCTCCTGATATCCATAGTCTTATGTAATGTCCTCCTCTTGAGTATAGGTAGGTAGGACCTGTGACTTGCTTCTGAACAGCAGAATGTGGTAAAGATGATGAGATGCTGCTGACATGATTATGCCATGTTATGTAAGAATCTATCTTGCTAAAAGACTGACCCTGGAAATGTTCTCCCTTACTGCAACTAAAGAAGCAAATTGACTTACAGTATTGTGAGAGGCTCTGTAGAGAAGTCCACATGCCAAGGATTTGCAAATGGCCTCTTGGAGCTGAGATTGGCCCCTGGCTAACTAGACCACAGTCCTACAACCATAGGATATGAATTTAGCCAACAATAACATGAGTGGTTCAGAAGCAGAGTCTTCTCCCATTGATCCTTTAGATGAGATGCAGCCTAATCTACATATTAGTTGAGGCTGTTAAGACCCCAGAGACCCCAGTTCAATCATATCTTAATTTGACCCACAGAAATTAAGAAGTAGCAATAGACACTGTTCTAAGTTACTAAGTTTGTTATCACTGGTTACTCAGTATAGAATATTAATATAGCATTGGAATATTATAACTCAAGTCCTGTGATGCTGGAGATTCCAAAATTTAGTAGGAAACAGTCTCAATGCTCAAGTTGGAGGAGTCATAAATGGGTAAGTATTATTGAGCTATAATACAGGGTAATATATTCTATATTTGACAGTGAATAGAGAAGAGAACATGAGGAAGTCCTCCAACAGTACTTCCTTCCCTCTCCCCAGGTCCAAAGGCTCCTTTCCCCAAGACCCTTTATTCTCACTGATGACAAGCCAAACTAACACTTTTACTTTTAGTGAGATACAGCAGAGAATTTGCTCATCAGTGTCTATGAGTTCCCTCTCCTTTGGCAGGCATTATAGTAAGTTTTGCAGGCTACTCATTGCTATTTATTTGTAGACATTGATGGGCCATGTGACAGAGTTCTGATCAATGGTGTGTGTGGGTGTGGTAAGGTACACACAACCCTTCCATGCCTGGCTCCTAAAGTCCCACACAAGGTCCTTCAGACAGATTGGTTTCCAGACAGAATCAAGAGGATCTGGCAGAAGACTCCAAGACTCTGCAAGATGAAAGAATCCTGGATCCCTAAACCATGTTTTGAAAGGATGCCTATAAAACAGCCATCTCACCATGATGTGAGCAAGAAATAAACATGTAGAGTGTTAATCTACAGGGGTTCGGGCTATTTATTACTGCAGTTAGTCTATAGGGGAATTGAATTTAATTGGTATCAAAGATAATTAAAGGGGCAAGATCAATGGATGAAGACTTTTTTTTATTGTTGTGTTTAGCTGTCTTTGCGATCTCCAGGATCTTAAAGTTAAACTTCCGTTGACATATGAGGTCTATCCAGATGGTATTCAACCATGTGATATTTTCATACCAGCCATGTGATATGAAAAATAGAGACATTTATTGAAGAAGATACAAGATACAAGAAACATTGTACACAGGACAATGATGCCTCAGTGTCTTTCAAAGTAGGCTCCTTGGGACCTTACACAGTTCTCCCAATTGCCATCAGCTTCTGCATCATATTTTCCTGAATCTCACTGATGGTCTGAAATCTCTTTCCTTTCAAAGGTAATTTTAGTTTGGGGAAAAGCTAGAAGTCTCTGGGCACCAAATCTGGGCTGTAGGGAGGTTGAGTCACCTGGGTGATTTGATGTCTTGCCAAAAAGCTCTGCACAAGACATGATGCATGAGCGGGCACATTGTTGCAGTGAAGCTTTCAATGACCAGTTACCCATGGCTGTGGCCTTCTGAATCATCCAAATAGTTTCCATAGAGGAATGTTCAAGCCTAACACAAAATCTGATACAGATCCACTGCTCTACTTGCTCAGTTATTTTGATTGCGACAGCCACACAGTATGCATGCTCACTCAATGGCCTCTACCACCCCCACCGACTAGTACAGTGAAGTGATCATTGTTCACACATGCACATTCCAGTCCACTCTCCTTGGCTGCCAGGTTACATCGATGTCACACAAACCATTCTCCTTACACTAACAATAGCTGGACTTTTTCTGGACAGACCTCATACACATCCTGAGAGGCTCTGAGAGGGGTGATGAGGGCGTGAACTCTGTAGATGTGAATAGCTCTTTGTGATCTTTGCCCTGGCAGTAACAGGACCAAATGGGCCAACCTTGCTGTCGGCACAGGCTCTCCCTCCATCACAACTCTGCAGTCCAGACTTCCCAGTTCATTTCTAGATGATTTCTAGGACTATACTTGGGTGGGGTGTGAGGTGGGGGGAGGCCTTTTCCAAAGGCTATTATGAACCCTGGGAAAAGGGCCAGAATGTTTCATATTGTAATGGAAAATAATCCTTCCACCTTCAATCTGCACATTTTATTTAAGGTGTGAAAAATGTTTTTCCAGCTTCAGCCAGGAGCATTCAGGTCTCCATGGGGACCTGGGCTAAGAGGGGTGGGGGGCAAT
This sequence comes from Macrotus californicus, assembly GCA_007922815.1. Classification (NCBI taxonomy): domain Eukaryota; kingdom Metazoa; phylum Chordata; class Mammalia; order Chiroptera; family Phyllostomidae; genus Macrotus; species Macrotus californicus. The sequence continues at coordinate 6,989 of VMDR010015380.1, read as the reverse complement.
GATTAGGTGAGGGAGAGAACCCTCCCTGCAGCAGTTTCCAAGGGAGCAGCAAGTATGTAGTCAGAGAAAAATAAGACTTGACCTCCAGTCTGGTTCATATTACATGTTTCGGCCTCACCCTGGTGCCCAGAAGCTCCAGCTCACACTTGGCCTGGGACCAAGGGGAACTGGATGGAGGGAGACCCCTACTGTGAACTCGGAGCTTAGAAGCCACAGTGCTGCTTTCAGGGGCTGACACTGTCATCAGGCCAGGCGAGAAAAAGGGGACCGGGTACTGGTTAGCATTTGGAGACAGTAGACACACTCACAGGTCCTCAAGTTTGAGAGTCGTTAGAGAAGCTAAAATCAAATCATTTGTCAAGGGGACAAAGAACCAAAGTAATTGGCTGGTTGATATGGACAGTATATAAAGTTTAATTCTTTTAGAGTTGTGGATCCTTATTCAATTACTTCATTATTATATTTTCTTAGATATTTGTGATTAACATTATTATTTTAAATAATGGTTTCCAGGTAACTAGATAATTATACAATAGTTAAAATTACAGACAGTGTCCATCAGCCATAATGATGTGATATTTTTTGAGGCATTAATATGGTGATCCTCCTCTGGGTCTTTTTAATGTCTTTCAAAAATATAAATAAATCATTAGCAATGCTGTAAGAAATGAATAAGTTTTTACATATGACTTATTTTGTAAACACTAATTTGTAATAGCTTTTTATCTTTCAGGCAACCTTAAAATTTTCAAGCTTAATGGCCTAATTGTTTAAATTGAATATCTGTCTCCAGGTTACAGACTAACTAGTATAATCTTCACTTCACTTGTAAGACAACCACATCTTAGGGAGCCTATTTCCCAAGTTTGAGGTCTGCTAGGAAGTGGCAGATTTGGGATTATCTAATGTAGGATACACAGGTTCTTCCTGACTTCAGACAAGCCAGTTAAAACTTTAGGGCTTCGTATTTCTTAGTGAAATGAGGTCTTGCTCAAGTCTCCTACTCACACCCCAACATTCACCCTACCAAGAAATGCTTTCTCATCATGGTCTACATTGATTTTCTATTTTTTTCCAAACATGGGAAGGGCAACCTTCACCAGTTTCTGTCATTTGGCCATTTAAGCAGGTACTGTCCAGCTGCTTCATGAACATATCTTCATCTTGGTAGGGCTGACACCTGCCAATAACATCCACTGACTATTTACAGTGTGCCAAGCCCTCTGGAAGCCATTTTCCAGACCTCATGTAATTTGACCCTTACACTAATTTATGAAGAAAATAGTATTAGCTCCATGTTGCCAGTGAGGAAATAGAGACTCAGAGAGATGAAGTCACTTCCGAGAGGTCACACAGCTAGAGAAAGCCCACACAGGATCCCCACCACCCAATGGCTCAAGCCATTGGTGCCCTCCTCCAGGCCTTGTTCCTACTAATCTCTGCATCTAATCCGTCATCTGGTTCTGCTGGTTCTCCCTCAGAATAGATCCTGAATCTGAACATTTAATGCCATCTCCTCTGTTATGATCCTAATCCAAGCTACCTACCTTTCTTGATGTAGTTAGACAATTCATCCTCCACACAGCAACCAGCAAGATCTATTTTTAAAAGTCTGATGCACTTTCAATGGTTTCTTATTTCTCTTAAAATCCTAACTTTGTGATGCCTGATGACACAGCCCTTAACTAGATGCTCCATATTTTAATAGAAAATAATTTGCCTGCTCTCAATAGACACATTTTATTTAAGGTATGTAGCTGAATTCTTATGTTGAAATCCTAACACCCAGTATCTCAGAATGTGAGTATATATGGAGATAGAGCTTTTAACTAGGTAATTAAGGTAAAATGAGGCCATACTGGTGTTCCATAATCCAATATGACTGGTGTCCTTATAAGAGGAAATTGGGACACAGAGAATACAGACAGCAGAATGACCATGTGTGAGGACACAGGAAGAAGGTGGCCACCTGCAAGCCAAGGAGAGAGAAAACCTACTTACACCTTGGTCTCAAGATCTGTGAGAAAATAAATTTTTATTGCTATAAGCCATCCAGACCATGGTATTTTCTTATGGAAATCTGTATCAGTCACAATTGTCCATTGAAACAAAATCAGTAGTAGATAGGTAGATGGATGGATAGGTATATGGATGGGTGGAGGTCTAAGAGGAGAGTCATTATAGGAATTGGCTCATGTGTTTTTGAAGGCTAAGTCCCATGATCTGCTGTCTACCAGATGAAAAAACAGAAAAGCCAGTGGTGTATTTCAGTCTGACTCCAAAGGTCTAAGATGAAGGAATAGGGGGAGAGGCCAACGGTTTGCATCCGAAAGCCTGAGAACCAGGAGCACTGAGGATGGGAGAAGATGGATGTCTCAGCCCAAACAGAGGGAGTATTTCACTCTTCCTTCCTCTTGTTGCTGCATTACAGCCCTCAGCAGATTGAATGATACCAACTGGCACTTATGAGAGCTATTTTCTTTACTCATTCTGATTAAAATGCTAAGTTCTTCCTGAAGTACTTTTACAGACACATACAAAAAATAATTGTTCAACCTGGGCATCCCTTAGCCCAGTCAGTGATAATAAGATTCACCATCACACAGACCTAGCAAACTGATACTATCTGAAAAATGCCTACCCATCTTTAGCTGAGAGCATTCAGGTGCCCATGGGGAAGTGAGCTAAGAGGATGGGGAGCAATGATTGGGTCTGTAGGAGAATCTTTTCCCCTGGAACATCCATCTTGCCCCACTTCCCTCAGCCATGAGTTTTCAGACTCCCTGAACACTTTTCTATTCTTGAACTTGCCCAGATCATTCAGAAATTGTCTTTTTATGGAAGGGTCCCTCTGGCTATAGAATTTGACATGGGTGTCTTCCTCTTTTAATTCAAGTACCAAAGAGACCCCTCCCCTAATCCAATCAGCTCCCCATCACTGTTTTACAAGTATGATTGATGTATCTATTTTCTTAACTGTCTCCTCTGACCAGTTTCACACGAGCAGTGCCTGATTCATAAGTAGAAGCTCATTAAATTGTTGTTAAATAATAGGTGGGTTAGACTTTAACTTCTTCACTGGCAGATTGGCAGCTTATTTATCTGTACTCCTATTCCTGAATATAGAGCTGTCACAAAGTAGATTCTCAATAAAAGGCACATAAATTAAACAGAATCACTAAAAAATACTATGTGAATGCTGAATGAATGAAATGAAGAACATGTTATTTGTATATATGTATAATGCTTATGTCTCTTTCTTTGTGGCTTTGAAGTTGGAAAGAAATATGTATGGAAAGCAAAAAAATCTGTTCTTAATAAACCAGAATATTGAATTTTTGCCCAGGGTGTCGGTAGATATGTGAGAAAGTGATCTGGAAGGTCACAGAGCCAAACTGAGGTCCTGTCTCAGTCCTTTCTCAGTCACCGACACCATCCCAGAACATTCCTAGAACAATTTGTGGATCTCTTTGTAAAATTGGAAATTGATTAATTCCTTATTTCCAGTATAAAAAAGGAATCTGAACTCCAGAAAAGGCCATTGATATGCTCAAATTTCTTAATGCACCAGACTGAAGATAGGACTATATGCTGACTTTCTGGCTGTATCTATATTCCCAGGCCATTTCAAATTCTGTGAGAACCACGGACTTCAATCTTTTAATTTTCCATTATATTTAAATGCATATTGATATTCTCAGGTTTCAGAATAAAAAAGTGGCTTTAAAAGTTGTGATGGAGACTGGGTAGATGGTGACCAATCATGCTTCTCCTTCTGGACACATAGATAAATCATATTTCCTGGCTCTAGTGTAGAAAAAGATTAGACATATTATTAGTGTTTGACTATGGAATGTGAGTAGAAGTGTGTCACTTTGAGACTAAAACAGTCAAGAGCTTCGCAAAATCTTCTGTCTCACTTCCCTTTTGTCATGGGAATTTTAGAGGCCAAGTGTGGATGATGGTGTTGAATAGTTACATATGATGGAAGATATCTGGGTCCCAAAATGAGTTAGTGAAACAGAAACCATATTCAACAAACATTAGACTATTACAATTAGCAAGAAAAACAGTCCTATTATTTTAAGCCCCTGAGATTTTGGTATTGTTTGTTATAGCAGTTTTGTGATACTTGTTCTTACTAATAAAGCGACTTCAGCTGAATTTCTTGGGTTGTTTGCTACTTATTGGTCAAAGCAAACCATATGGTCTAGGTGTGTTGTTGGTTTAAGAGCTCTACCAGAAGGCATGAATATTGAAAAAAATGTGAAGAAATTCAGGTTATAACTATAATCAGCCCACAATGAGTGTGATAATCACAAAAGCTCTTCACTTAAGTCATTGTATAAATGTCTTCAATTCCTTGTTTCATTTTAAAGAAATAAAAAACTGAATATCTTAAAAATATAGAAATAGTTTATGCATTATATATGTGTATGCACTTGTGTAATATAATATATAGTAAATAACACAATATTAATAATTTAAGATAATAATAGCATCTCACAAAAGGCATTCAAACTGGGAAAATAAATTCACCAGATACAAAAGACAGTGCTCTTCCTATATAATGTGGCCTTACTAAAATTTTTTCAGGTTTTCTTTATTTAGTTTTTTAAATTATGATAGTAATTTGAGTATGTTGAAACAAGTGACACCATATACAAATGCAACATGAATCATTTCTCTACCACCTTCATGTTTACAGATGTATTAAAGTAGTCCTGCTTACTTCTTATTAAAATATAATTATACCATACACATTAGTTAGCAAATTACTTTTTCTACCTGGCAATATATCACAGCTATTCCTACGAGTCAGTAATATGGAACTCTGTTTTTCTCTAAAATTGTATACATCTACATGCATTTTATATAAATGGTACCATATACATGCAGAGTTCATTGTTCATTTCATGTTATCTGTTGTGATCAAACACATAACATAAACTGTACTAACCCACCAGTTCTAAGTGCATAATTTAGTAGAAGGGGGTAGAGGTCAGGAGGAGGGCAGGGTTGCTTTTGGTTAAAGCTGCAATTGGTACCGGCGTTCGGGTGGTGTTTTTTGGACAGCCTGTAGTTCCAGAATGGACCCTGTTAGAAAGATTTTGAAAAACAACAGGATTTTCTCATCGTTCCTAACTCTACTAATGCTTGTAGTTAATCGCTTGTTTTGAAGGAGGCAGAAACATGAGTCACCTGGAATAAGATCCGCAGAGGGACATTCTCAAAACACCAGCCACTTTGCTGTGTCAAACTCAGAAGACATCAGGAGGAAACTGCCTTTCTTTTCCTGAACTGGAGGCTGCTTTCAAGCCCCATGACTCACCTCAGATGGTGAAAGCTTTCTGGCAAACGTGCTTGCGTCAGGACATGGGAATGAGGGATGTTGGGACCCTTGGCTTCCCTCCCCTCAGTGACAGGTTATCCTCTTGAGATTATTTCATTTAAAGATGTTCTTCCTTATCATTTGCAGAAAATTTTATAACAGCCAAGGAGAAAATGTCTTAGACTCAACATCATCAATAGTTTGCTTACATGAAAAATTATATTTTATAAAAGGTGACTCATGTATTTATATAACGATACGTAAGTTTTTACACCGTCCGAGGTGGCAGCTAATGGTAAATCCTTTGAACAAATGTGTTTACACATTTCTACACATGTAACACATCGAGTTGCAACTGAACTAATAATTCACACTTTGAGATGTTTCATCTTTCTAAGCTGATCGACTTCCTGAGCTGGGACTGTGCTGAAACCTGCTGAGCCAAATTCTCCTGGTGCCAAAGCGCCTCCCCAGCAGGGCGAGACCCGTTTGGAAGTTGCATTAACATTTATTTAGGCTTCTAGGCAGTGACTGTTTCAAAGAGGGCTCAAAGCTACATTAGAAAACTCAATACATCTTGAAATATGAACATTTTTTACTTGAAATAAAAACATGTGCTAAGTTTTCTTAAATGATGAACTGAGAACGTTCCTTTAAAAAAGAGAGAGAGGTTTGCTAAATTTTTCTAGTGTATACTAGACATTTGTGTGGTTACCAAACTAGACGAGCTAATTGTAAAAGAAGGTAAAAAAAAAAAAGAGGGGAGGTAATTAAAACTGTTTCCAGTGTATGGGTGAAAGAAGGTGAAGGGATTAGGCAAAGAACATATCTGCATGATCCATGGTCACGGACAACTGATGTGGGGATTTCCAGGGGTGAGGGCTGATGGGTAGAGGTGGGCAAAGGGGAAAACGTGGGGACAATTGGAATAGCATGAACAATAAAATATAATTTAAAAAAGGAAAAAAATGTTTCCAGTTCAATGCCACTGCTTTGAAATTTAAATACTTTTCCCCCCTCAAAAATAAGCAAATTCCCCCATAATGACAAGTTACTCAACAGGTTCCTAAAAGACCCCTATTAGCCAGAATCAAAAAACAACAACAACATGGAATAGTGTAAATGTGCATATTTTCTAGATAATTCTATGTCAAATTCCACTTTTACCATTTACCAGCTGTATATTTTGGGAGGAAATTTCTTAACCTCTCTGGGCCTTAACATCCACAGCAGTAAAATAGGAATTGTGTTTAGTGAGAAAATATGTGTAAAGAACTCATTGTACAGTAAATATTCAAAAAACAGTAGCTATCTTGACATATTAATACTGACAAATGGAGTAGAGTAGCATATTTAAATTAATTTTGAAAATCTCAGGTATCAGAAACCCATTAGGAAATGAGTTGTGTTGAGTAGGTGAGAGTTAATCTTTCTAAGAACTCAAATTTTTAAAAATACATTATTTCAAATTTAAATCTTTCTAAAAATGTTCTACACATGTTTCCTCCTTCATAAGCAGAAAATACTGAATAGAAGCTAACATTTTCTTAATGACTTTATAATTTGTTGGATCCAGCTATTTTCTAGGTCTTTCTGAGGTTTGCAATGCCGTGTTCCTGCACTAAAAAACTCTTACCCTGAAATTTAGGCCGTGAGT